>JAJJMF010029549.1:0-12959 GCA_022058775.1 Vitis hybrid cultivar
CAATGCAACAACTTGAATTCGAAAATTTTCATGTGCTTTTGTTCATTCTTTGGATAAAAAAAATTGAAAAGTCTGCAATATACCACAAGAGAATTAAATTTTGGTTTGTTGATAGATTTGGGTGTGGGTTGAGAGGTGCTTTGCACTTCACTTATTTGAAATTGTTGGTTGCATTGCACCGATTAGTCTCGATTGCTTCACCTGTGAACTAAAGTGTCATTGATTATGTTTTGGGAGTCGACTGAGGAGCTGATATATGTCTTCACTAATTTTGTTGGTTTCGTCTTCCTTTTGGGTGCTGATTTGGGGTAATTATGTGACTGGTCTGACACATTAAGGGACCTCCGAGCAGCAAAATGGTGAAGAATTTAAATTAGGTAAGGAAATAAATTAGGGGTAAGAGGGACTGTGGGTGAAAAATTTAAATGGGGTTGAGAATTATCTAGCTCATGACGAATTGTTTGGTTCTAACGGTTCGCCCATCCGATCGACCATTTGAAAAGTTCAAGACCGGTTTAAATCCATAAACAGATCAAGGAAGTGTGATTCTAATATCTTGTTTTCTAATACTTGTTTTTGAAAACAACTTTTAAGTTAAAATAAAAAAAATTAAAAAACAGTTTTTGTATTTTTTTGTATTTTTATAAAAATAAGGATGTGTGACAAGTTGTATTTAAAAACATTTTTCAAAAACTTAAAAAGAAAAAAGAAAAAAAACATAAGTTGTTTTCAAAAATAGTTTTTCTATTTTTATTTTGTAAAAACAAAAAGGTTTATTAAGTTTAATTAAAGTCTTATTAAAAATAAAATTAGATTTATAATCACAAATAAATTATGAATAAATCTTATCTTTATTAAAATATGAAAAGAAATATTATAATAAAATCATAAATTATATTCTTTTTAGAAAAATATACTACTCCTTTTCATAAAAGCATAATTCTTTTTTGTTAGAAAATGAATATTAATAATTTCAAAATAAAAATTGTTAATAATGTTTTATTTAAAATGAATTTTAAAACAAATAAGTTTAATTTGTTTAACATGTAAATAAGTCAAGTTTTTTTTTATTATATACACACATTTAGTGCTTAATTATAGACAAAGTATTGTGAGATGTTTTGATTTAACTTACAATTAATTGGATTAGCTTTTGAATTTTAAATTATTTTTTAAAATGATTAAAGTCATTAATAAATTGAATACAAAGTGTGACATAAGTTCATTTCTCTAATAAGAAAATTTATAAATATATAAATAGTTACTTAAAAAAATAATAGAGTCATTATGGTTCAACATTTATTCAAAAAAAATTTATATTTATTTGATTACTATTTGAGTTTTAAATTATTTTTAAAATTATTAAACTTATAATGAATCCAATACATTAAATCTTGTTGAAGTTTATTTATTTAGTGAAAAAAATTAAAAGAATATAGTTCTATATAGAAGAGAAACAATAAAATCATTCTAATAAATTTTTGTCCATAAATTTATAGTATTATTTAAATCATTATTTGAGTTTCAAATTATTTTTAAAAATTATTAGATTCGTTAATGAATCTAATACATTAAGTTTTGCTTGATTTGAAGTTTATTTGCCTACTGAATTTTTTTCACAAAAATATGATCATATGTAAATAAAAAACTATTCAAGTCATTCAAAATGAATTTTGGTCTATGACTTTTTAATGTGAATAGGTTTCATAACATTTTAGTACTAATTAAATTTGTTTTGAGTTTCAAATTATTTTTATAAATTAATAAAAATTTTATATATTAAGTATGCCAAATTTGAAATTTATTTATTTAATAAAAAAATTTAAAAGAAGTTGAAAGAAATTTTTAAAAAATGTATAACTCAAAGGAATATTATATTTGAAAATTTCTAGTATTGGTATTGGGTCATGAAGAGAGAAGAAGAAAACTATTGTATTTCTTTTTGTAGTCTTTTTATTTATATATATAAATTTAGTTTTTTCAAACAGGTGAAACAACTTCCTCTTGTTTTCTACAGATTGTTCTCTATTTCACTTTGTTGTTGAAAATTGGAAATAGAGAACAACATCTGAACAATACTATAAACTTACTAAAAACATATTTATATTTTTAAAAACAAAAACTATTTTTAAATCATGTTGTCAAATTAGTTCTAAATTTTCATTTTTTTTGGCTCTAGGCTTCTAGGGTTTTTTAATTTTTTAATTTTTATATTTCAACTTCATCAAAAAATAGATCTCAAAACCTAAAATTTGAATGAAAATAAGAATTGAAAGAAGAAAAAATTGAATGGTGACATAAGGTTTATTTGCCAATGATTTCGAAAATAGTGTTATGAAATAACAAAAATAAATAATAAAAAACAATACAGAATAAGAATACAAAGATTTATGTGGAAAACCCTAGACAGGAAAAACCATAAGTAGAGGAGAAGAAAATTCACTATGCCAAAAATTGGTACAAGAGGGGAGAGATGCAAATGGTTACTACATAGGCATAAATTTCATGACCTTTAATCCTATGTATCATCACACACACACACACACACACACATATATATATAGGGAGATAAATTAACAAAAGAAGTCCATCATATTGACCTAATCCCTTCGCTACCACCACAGATCCCCTAAAAATCTCATAAATTTATTTTCACGACATATATCACACCGCAAACTTTTTGTGTTGCACCAAATAGAATTCGGGTCACTAAACTCTAACAAATAGTCCTTATTAATAGTTTTCAAAAACAATTTTATGTTATTTTAAATAATCAAACTTCGTTTAGAAACTTGCTCTCAACATATTTTGTGTATTTTCAAATACTTCCTAAAAATAAATTTTATATTCAATCATTCTTTATATTTATACAATTATTATTTTAAAC
Organism: Vitis hybrid cultivar; assembly: GCA_022058775.1. Lineage (NCBI taxonomy): Eukaryota > Viridiplantae > Streptophyta > Magnoliopsida > Vitales > Vitaceae > Vitis > Vitis hybrid cultivar. The sequence continues at coordinate 2,888 of JAJJMF010029549.1, forward strand.
ACCTTCAAAAAATAATTAAAAACAATTAAAATATATTATAAGAAAACATCTTATTTTTATAACAATGTTCAAAAACCTCATTTTTAAGAATTGACAAACTAAATATGTTTTTATGTTTTCATTATGTAAAAACACAAAAACTGTTGTATTAGAACCCTTACTAAACATAACCTTGTTGTCCACACCTTGGTTTTGTTAAGCATCCGGGACTTGGTGCAACCGTGTAAGAAATATCTCTAAAAGCTACCAGTGGGATAGAGCTTTCTAGAAGCTATTGAGGTGTTAAAATTGGGGTAATAATAAGTCTCCCCTTTTATACGAGCCTTATGAGTTATGATAGCAAATAGAAAAACTCAATCCTTAAAATCCCATATCTATAGAAAATATGGGTTTACTATTGTGGTAAAAACAACACCATAGGTATGGATCATGTCTTTAGATGTGGAACTTGCCATGATAGTGACTATACACCTTCACCTGCCAAATTTTGGCTTTACAAAGACTTATAGAAACAACTAAATTCTATATGTAGGAAGAATGTATAGTTAAGTTTGGTGTTTTAGCTTGTTCCGCATAGGAAAAAGAGGAACAAATTTAATGGATATATTAATTAACTCACTTTCCTTAGCCTAATGGGCTTGTGGAGAGGTGTAGGAGAGCCTTGTGTGCCCATGGAGCCTAAGTCCATTTGAGTGCGGTTTCGGGCGATTTAGGCCAAAATTCCTTAATGCATGTCGCATCTGCACATGCATTCTATGTGAGGGGTGGAGGGGGGTGGAGGTGCCCTCCTGCGTACAAGCGAGTTTGGCTATTTTTTTTTTTAAGAAAATTCAAATAAAATTAATTTTTAATTTATTATGTTAATTCTTTTTTGACTTAGTCTTTTAATTGGTTGAGTCTTCTTAGGGTGGGACGTTTTCTTCCAAGAGACTAGGTAGTTAGTCTCGATTAGTGGATCTATTTTCATGGGAAAGACCCGTTGGGACTCTACTTATAAAACTAGAACATCCCCTCAGTTCTCACCACATCAAACTCTCGAGAGTTCTCTTCTTCTTTGTTCTCTCTCATTCTCCAAAGCCTTCTCTCATTCTCTATTCTGGCTTTAGGGACTTTTCTCTCTATTATGCTATATATCCCCGCCTATTCGTACATCACAACAACAACAACCTCGAGCTTCAGTCGTAGTTACTGCATGCTTGAGATTGCATTCTTAACTGCAACAGGTTCTTCACAATAACAACCGCATTCTTCCTTATGGTTTCTGCACCTACTTGAAGTCTTATTTCATTCAAATCAGGGATGTACAAAACTTGTCTGCTAAGTGCACCCATGATGAGATCCCACTAGTTGTTAAATCCTAAAAGTAGACCACTGGTTTCATAGTGCATCAAGCTCGACTTTGAAGAGAGTGGGTCTACTTTAAGGATAGTGCTCATCACGCTTTAGTCGATAAATCTGATAAGTTACTGCTTCTTTTCCTGTTATTTGGTTGCTTGTTTTAGGCTAGGTTAATATCATTGTCTTCCTTATACCCTTAAAATAACAATCTTAAAGTAGATCAAATGGAAGCATCCCTAGTTCACACATGTCCTGACACCTCTAAGATTGATTCCTTCAATGGGACATTCTTCAAGAGATAGTAGGAAATGGTCTTCTGGGCAATAGATGTAGTGAACTTGGGACACATTTGGACTGACCCAAAACCAAAAAATGGCTCTAAATTGTTGCCTACGTAGGAAACTGGAAATAAATAATTTAGACATGCTATTCTTAGTACTCTCACGAATGAGTTATTTGATGTTTATTGCAAAAATAAAATTGTCAAATAAATTTGGGATGCAAGGCATAAAAAAAAATACATCTTAGAAGATGTAGGAACATAAAAATGTGCCATAAGGAATTTTAGAAATTTCCAAATGACCAAGGATTGAAATGTATCATTTAAAATCCATGATTACCACTTGTTGATTAATGACTTAGCTATTGAAAACATTAAATTACTCGAAACTTTTGTGGCAGGTTACTTAGTAGAGACTTTTCCAAAGTCTTGAAAAGACTACAAAAATAACATGAAACATAAAAAGAAACAAATGTCCCTAAAAGATGTCATAATCCATATTAGGATTGAGGAAAAAAACCACAATAGGGACAAGGTTGAGAAAGCTAAGGAATTGTCTTCTAAAGCTAATGTAATAGAGGAAAAACCTAAGCCTAAAAACAATAGGTCCAGAAAACAAAACTCTAGGACCAAGCCCAACGCAACAAACAAGGTCCAAAACCCAACTATTAAAAAGATGGGTAATTGCTTTGTTAGCTGCAAATCTGGACACCATGTTGCTCAATGCCGCCATAGGAAGAGAACTGAAATATCAATTCGAAGGCAAACCTGGTAGAGTTAGAGATGATTGCGACAATAGTCTCATCTAAGGTGAGCATGGTCACTGATGTGAAGGATTGAGTGGTAGACTCTGGGGCTAGCTACCAGGCACATCTGTGGAAACATAAGTACATTTACTTCCTATACCACAATAAAGGAAGAAAATGAACAAATGTTCAGGGACGATTCTAGATTTTCCCCCAATGATTGGCAAATGGAAATTTCTCCTTATGCTAACCTTTGGAAAAATGCTTGCCCTCAAGGATGTCCTTCATGTGCTAGATATTCACTAGAACTTGGTGTCAATATCTTTGCTTGGGAAAGCATGAGTGAGGATCTTATTTAACTCTAATAAAATAGTTTTAACCAAAAATGATGTATTTGTGGGGAAGGGTTATAGTAATTAGGGTTTATATATGTTGAATGTTTATGATATTATCAATAACAATGCATCTTCTTCTTTTTCCTACATAGTTGATTCTTGTAATATTTGGCATGGTAGATTAGGACATGTGAACATTTCTTTTATGACGAAAATGGTTGAATTCAGTTTAATTCATAAGTTGTCCTTAGAAAACCATGGAAAATGTGAATCCTATATAGAATAAAAAAAAATAAAAAAAATCTTGCAAATCAATAGAAAGAGAATCATAACTACTAAGGTTAATACATAGTGACTTAAGAGACCTAAAAAATACAATGACTAGAGGTGGTAAAAGATTCTACATAACTTTCATAGATGACTACTCAAGGTATACAAGGGTATATCTTTTGAGAAACAAAGATGAAGAAAGAAATGCTTTCATCAAGTACAAAAATGAAGAGGAAAATCAACTAAGTATAAGAAAATTAAAAGGCTTAGAACTTATAGGGGAGGAGAGTATGAGTCCAACCCCTTTAACTTCTATTGTGAAAATCATGGGATCATTCATGAAACTACTCCCCTGTATTCCCCTGAGTCCAATGGAATAGCAGAAAGGAAAAATAGGACCTTAAAAGAAATGATGAATAATGTTGGTAAGTTCATTAGCACCGTCGAACTTGTGAGAAGAAGCTATCGTCTCCGCTTGTCATATACAAAATAGAATACGTTAGAAGAGAATTGGTAAAACGCCTTATGAGTTGTGCAAGGGTTATGCACCTCATATAGCATACCTGAAAATGTGGGGGTATTTAGCTAAAGTTCTTTTTCTTGAACCTAAAAAATGAAAACTAGGCCCTAAAATCTTTGATGTAATGTTTAGTGCCTACTCTTAGGATAGTGCAACATTTAGGTTTCTTGTTACTAAATTAGAAAACAATCTTGTAGAAGTAAACACCATTATAGAAACAAAGAATGTCAATTTCTTTGAAAACATCTTTCCTATGAAACTAAGTGGTGAACAACAAGCTCAGAAAATGATTAGATACGAGTCTATAAAACCTTATGAACTTATAATAAGGAGTAAAAGAGATAGAAAAGACAAAAACCTTGGAGATGGTTTCTATACCTTCCTAATAGATGAGGACCTTATAACCTACAAAGAAGCTATACCTTCTTCTGATGCACTATTATGTAAAGAGGCTCTTAATAGTGAAATCAAATCAATTATGTACAATAGCAATTATGTAAAAAGACCTACAAAGAAGCTATAACTTCTCCTATGTCATCCTCAATAACATCCAACTTTAATTGTGATTCCTACCATTGTAATAAGAGTAAAAAATTAAGTTTCTTTTGGTATGTCTTCTTTAACAAGTCTTTTAAACTTAGTTTATTATGATGTTTGGGGGCCATCACCTATTTCTGCTATCAATGGTTTTACATACTATGTCATTTTCGTTGATCATTTTACTAAGTATACTAGGTTATATCCTCTTTATCTTAAATGTGACGTAATGGCCACCTTTCTTAAATTCAAATCAATTGTTGAATGCTATTTTGATACCAAGCTTGTGACTCTTTACTTTGACTTGGGCAGAGAATATCACAAACTTACAAACTCCCTCTAAACCAATGGTGTTCAACATCTTACTACGCTTCCTTATAGACCTCAATGCAATGGCCCATTTGAATGATGACATCGACATATTGTTGAGACAAACTTAACCTTGTTGCATCATGCCTTTATGTCTCTCTCTTATTGGCCATTTGCTTTTTACACAGCTATGTACGTACATATCTCATCAGTCGAATGCCCACCCCAATACTTCATGCCAAATCCCCCCTTTGAAGCTATCTTTCATACCCTAGCAAATTACACTAAGCTCAAAACATGTGGTTGTCTCTATTACCCTTGGCTATGCCCATATGCTCAACACAAGTTAGACCAATGATATAAACCTTATATCTTTTTAAGGTATTCCAAAACTCAAAGTGCATTTAAATGTCTTGACTTCTCCATCTATAAAATATACCTTTCTCATCATGTTCGATTTGTTAAAGATGTCTTTCTATTCTCTAAGGATAACTCGATGCAACCTACTACCTCAGATTTCCAACAATGGTCATCTTATTCTCCTTTCCTTGCTTCTCTAAGTGCTACACCCTTTTCAGTTCCTCATTCTCACCCTTTTAACTCCTCTATGTCCATGTCACTACCACTTACCACCTCATCCAATATTGAAGTAGTTTGTCCATTCCATGGCTCAGAATCAGGTATGTCTTCTACTTTGGATTCTTGTGGAGACATTACCCCTACTCCTTTTTATCCTCCTTTCTCTTTACCTAACCCAACCCAATTGCCTTTCATCTCTCACTGTACTCACTTCATGACTACTTGCTCTTAGAATAATATTTCCAAGCCTAAACAATTCCATGCCACAACTAAACATCCTTTGCTTAGTCCATTTTTTCCTTAAATCCCACAATTGCCCTTTATGATCCAAATTGGCGTGCAACAATGATTGATGAGTCTAATGCTCTTACTATAAATGAGACATGGGAGCTTGTTCCACCTTATCCATCATAAAATGTTGTTGGTTACAAGTAGGTTTTTCGAGTAAAACGAAATCTTGATGGGAGTGTAGCTCATTACAAGACATGACTTGTTGGCAAAGACTTTCACCATTTTATTAGGATGTGAAAAGAAATTATTGTCACACATTTCAGCAATGAATATGTATAAGTGATATCTAATCTTATGAATAGCAAGATGTGAATAGGTGAGTCATTCTAGTTGGTGTGGTTGTCAGTCCAGAACTGAGATTGAAGATAGTCAACCACCTTCTTGTCCACTTGGAAGGCCTTTGTAAGAACATCAACTGAAATTGCAGGCTTTGAGCCAAATACCGTATTGGCAATGGTGATCACGCCAAGGTTCTGGCTACTCAATGCTGCAATGGCGACTGCTTTTGTTTTTCCCACATTGAGTTGGAAGTGAATGAGACCCTTTGGGAAGACGAAAACGTCTCCTTTGTAAAGGACCTTGGAGATGAGGCGGTTGTCAGGATTAGAGGTCATGAAGCCTATATAAAGTGTTCCCTCCAGGACGGTCAGTATCTCTGTGGCATGGGGGTGGGTGTGGGGAGGATTGAGACCATATGGGGCATAATCAACGCGAGCTAGTGAAATGCCAAGGGTGTTGAGTCCGAGTATTTGAGCCACATTTGCCTGTGTGACCATTCACCCAAGTTTGTTTGAGGTATTTCCAGGAACCTGAAGCCCTGAAAATAATAAATCATTTGCTGTCGCAACCTTTGGATCCTTGCAGACTTTCCCATTAACAAACATTGCAAAGCCATAAACGCATTAGGTCGTGTTGCCATGAAATCATTAATATATAGATAAAGAGAATAAATCTGATCATCAAATGAACAAGACTAGAGAAAAAACATTAATATTATACCAGTGGTCTTTGTGTCATTGACAGCGACACAAAAGTCCTGAAGAGGACTAGGATCGGAGGCAGAGGCAAGGAAAAATGACATAGCCAAGAGTGCAATGCATGCGAGGATGTTAATGACCATCTTCTTCATGTTTATACAATGCATTCTCAAGAAATCCTTCTTTGAGGAAAGATCAAGGAATTTACTAGCGCAATGAACTGCTAAGGTGGCTAGAGTTTGTTTTTGTTGTGGATTCGTTATGAAGGTTGGTTGTCTATTTATACCTGAAGAGTCTATGAAATATTGGAGCTTTGAAATAGTCTTGCATTTACTATTCAAATCCAAATAAAGGACAAATGATTTAAATTACCAAGTCTTCAAAGTTTGTCTTAGTTCATTAACTTCTATAAACATTTAAATATTGTATATAGCAAACGACTTCACTCTTGCTATGACATTTTCACTCTTGTGTACAAGTGAGTTTGGTTATTTTTTTACAAAATTCAAATAAAAATAATTTTTAATTTATTATGTTAATTTTTTTTTTTGACTTAATATTTTGATTGGCTGAGTCTTTTTAGAGTGAGACGTTTTCTTATGAGAAATTAGGTAGTTAGTCTCGGTTAGTGGATCCGTTTTCATGGAAGAGACCCGTTGGGACTGCATTAGTGGTTCCAATTCTGTGGGAAAGACCCGTTGAGACTCTACTTATAAAAGCAGAACATCCCCTCAGTTCTCAACACTTCAAACTCTCGAGAGTTCTCTTCTTCTTTGTTCTCTCTCATTCTCCAAAGCCTTCCCTCATTCTCTATTATGCCTCTAGAGACTTCTCTCTCTATTCTACTATATATCCCTGCCTGTTCACAGATCATAATAACAACAACCTCGAGCTTCTGTTCACAGATCATAATAACAACAACCTCGAGCTTCAGTTGTACCTACTTCATACTTGAGACTGCATTCTTCACTATAATAGGTTCTACGCAACAACAATTGCATTCTTCCCTATGGTTCTTGTAGGACCTCAGGCGCTACCAACTCTCCTAAAAGCAATTTCTTGTAGGAAAGGCGCATACCCTAGCCTTATAGCGTATTCACCCAAGCGCCCACGGTGAACACAAGGGGAGTTGATGGAAGCAGCCAACCCTTCGATCTGCCAACACTCATGTAGTTGGAGATTATTGATTCAACATGTAGTGAGGTGAATGCTCAATATAAACACCATGATATCCCTCTAGGTATAGTATATCCCTTTGAGTAATCATAAAGTGAATGATCAAGTTGAATCCATGACCATGTTAATCGCATTAAATTAGAATTTGATATTTTATCATAATAGGTAAGGAAATATCAAGTGATCGCAAAAAAGTTAAATTTGTAACTCAATGGAATAAAGATATAATTTAATTGATTGATAGCAAGTTCTAATTAAATTATGGATACCAATTTATGGGGAGCATATGTAATTTAGTAGGTCAGGGACCAAACAAATTATTATTTAAGTAAAAAAATTAATCGCTTCATGTTGTTTATATAAAATGTTAGAGTAAGATTAATCTTGCATAGTAGAGTAAAGATTAATTATTTAATTATGTTAAATTAATTCCAAGAGGGCCAATCATCTAATGGTCTCCACTTGAGCTACTTGTGACATATGCACTCATATTTAATTGTGTATTAGAAAACTAGGGTGAACTAAGTGGTCTTGGTGCACCATAAGGTTTAAGCATAAGGCTAGGCTCACTAAACATAATGTGGTAATTTTTTAGCATGACTCTAAGGTCTATATAAAGCCCTCTTGTGCTTTATTCAGGCACACATACACATTTTTGAAGCCTAGTAGCCGCCACCCTTGCTATTTTACTTTCCCATCTAGATGAAGGTTGGTTAGCTACATAAACTAGTGTGCAAGCCCAAGAGGATTGACGTGGAAGACAACAATGAATTGAAGTTAGCACCAATCTTTATTGATTTTAAAAGCTAAAAAAATGTATGGATTTATATCCTTGCATTCTAAGGGCCAATTATTGGGATTAAGCCCTTAAAAGCAAGACATGATGTAACAAAGTTAGACTTAATTGTCCCTTTTCTATCCATTTGGTGTATTGACATTGATTTGAGCATTCAACTCATGTTTCTTACATTGTACATGAATTAGGTGCATTATGAGTTGTGCAGAAGATAGAAGTCATAGGTTCCTTGTAAGTAGATAGGTTATCCATAGTTGGTTCATGGATTTAGGCAATTTAGTAGAGACTGTAGTCCACCATCTTCTAATTAGAGGGATGACTTATCTTGGCCGTTGGGATAGGTTTCCCATGGTGAGTGCACTAGTATATATGATGCACCCTAAACTAGACCTGTGGTGAATCATGATGCAAGGCTATGAAATGTCGTAATTCACTAAGCTACTATATTGCATGCACTATCAATCTTGAGAGGATATTAAGTTTATGCTAAAATCAATAGGAGGCTTTGACTTATAGGTGAGACCTTAAAGTGGTTATAATTATTATATATCCTTATGGATTGAGTCACTGTTGATGGAGGCTAGTGACAACAAATATTCTCAATAGAGACACCATGATATCTCATAAGATTGAGACATTGTGTCTCATAAGGTGATCCAATGGACATGTGATCATGAAATCTATGGCCACAGTAATTCCTTTGGTGGAATTTGACATGTGCTTCTTGGAGTTAAAGTATGTCAGTTGATCACATAATAAGTGTGATATGTAATTCAAGGATTTGAGAGGTAATCTTGATAGGTGATAGTACTACCTTATTAGATCATAAACACCAGTTCATGGAGAGTTTATAGGCAATGGATAGTAGGTCATGAACCCGAATTCGTCTCGTTGTTATTTATATAAGGTATTAAACTGCAATTGATTCTCTTTAGTGGAATGTTGAATCAACTTCAAAATTGGACTTTGAGAGAACTAGTACTCTTATGGGTCCTAGTGGTCCCTGTTCTTATCTCATATATCATGATGACATGGTTTATGATGGGGTTGAATTAACTCTAGGTTCATTCTTGTTCATAAGGGTGTTTTGGTAATTACACAAGGTTGCATAAGGGATAGTGAACAAGGTGTATGGTTTAGGCTAATTGATTAATTAGATGACCTTATGTGGTTAATTAATAAATTAGGACCTATTTTAGGTTAGATTAAGTGACCCAAGCTTAAATGGACTTAAGTCCCTTAAGCCCAATGGGCAACCTTATAAATAGCCCTTTATGGCTAAGAGTTTCATAATGACTTTTGGTGAGAGTTGTCTTCTACCTCCAAAGAGAGAGAGTAAGAGCCATAGTCTCCTCCCTTCCAAAGTCCACACTTTAGAGTGCTAAGATTGTGGTTTGAGTCATCGGGCGAAAGATCTTGGGTGTATGAGACCCCTTGGATGAAGGGCAATAACCCTTAGACGTGCACAGACTGCATGCACAAGAAACACACGAGATGCACATAGGTCGCGTGCATGGGAATCGCACAAGATGCACACATGGGCAATAGCATGAGGAGAAAGACTCTCCAATTTTTCCAAGCATGTTCTTCATTGGATGGATTTTAATTTAGGAACATCCAGATCACAAGTATGAGTTTCAAATCTCTAGATCTATAGTTATTATTTTTTTTTGTCATTTTATTTCGCTGCAATAGATTTAAAGATGCCTAGGGATAGATGCATGCACCCTACGAGACCTAGGTAATCGAAACGAAGTAATCCAAGGTTTCTAACACTAATTTCATGTATGTGTGGACCTGCATTCTTGATCATGTGCATTCTCACTCAATAGCGAGACTCACTTTTTATTAGTGAAAAATTAATTTTAGAAAAGGTTTTGGAGTCGTCACTTATTTTTGTTTTATTTTTGAAAGAGAA
>JAJJMF010029550.1:0-13026 GCA_022058775.1 Vitis hybrid cultivar
AAATTGTTTTAAAAATAAATTAATTTATAATTAGTTTTATTTTAAGTCTTAAATTAGTGAAATGAAAATAATTTTAAAAAAATAATTAATTTATAATTCATATAAATTTGAAGTCTTAAATGAGTAAAATGAGTCTTAATTATGTTAAGAAAAAACACATTCGAATAATATGTAACTATATCAATTATTTCTACAATTTTATATTAATTTAATGTAATTTAATCCTATCTTTCAACATCGAGTTATGCCGAATATCTTATATTATATACATGAAACAAATAGATAATTCTAAGTTAAAAAGTTCATATAAAAATATTGAATGATCCATATTTAGATTTTATAAAGAATTAATCAAAGTGGTGATATTTTGAATCTTCTAAAAGTAAAAGTTGTACTTGATGATTTTTCAAAGTTGCATTTGGAATTTTGGTTTGACTTTTCATATTAGGTGTGACTTTTCATAAATTTATCTCAAAATTCAGATGGAAAATAAAAATTATATGGGCGGAGAGTTGCTTTAGGTGGAGGAGAGAGGAGTGAGGAGTGAGGAGTGAGGGTCCCACCATTGCCATCCCCAAAGGTCCAAGGGTTCAGACTTCAGACTGATTTCAAGGAGTCGTATAGCCTTCATTTTGTGACAGCATGGGCGTCAATCAAAAGTCTTTTGATTGCTTCATCCTCTGTACTTTGTCATGGCACTAATGACTATAAACTTTTGAGCCCATATGCTTCCTCTTCAGTTATTCCATACTTCTTGGGTTACACTCTAATTCCAACACAGATCATTAACCGGATGTACCGATAGCTAAGTATCGCCTATTTTTAAAGCATTGATACCACGACATCTCAAAATATTTAAATTAAGAAAGTTAATAGAATAAATGAAGTAAGACTTAGGTGGTATTTGTTTTTTTACTTAATTCTAAATAGAAATTTAATGTTTAATAGTGTTAAATATTAGGTTGTTTATTTTTATAGTATTTTATTTCTATTAAGTATTAAAAAATAAAGAAAAATCAATATGTTATTTTTTTTATTTAGAAAAAGTTACATATTTTGACTTTTTGTATTTAGTAAAAAGTTTATAATAAGTCATGAAAAAATAGAAAAACAAACAACCTAAATTCTGAAAATAAATTGCTTTCAGCAAAAAGCCAAAAAAACAAACACCATCTTAAATTATGTTTGAACAAACTCAAATTCTTCCAATATAATTGAATTTTTATTTCACCATTTGTTGTATACGGAGAAGGAATACTGATAGGGATCTTTTCTAAAACAGTTATGGGATCATTACCAAATAAATTGTAAATCACTTTATCATTCTTTTAGCCAAATCATAATAGCTCTTCAAGGACATAAATAATCACTCACTACCAATAAGGAGAGAAAATGTTCTTAGGGCATATGCATAAGTTTTTATTGAGACAAAAAATTTCAATTCGAGGGGAAAAGGCTTCACCCCTTATATGTTAGAATCATGAAAAAACTAAAATTCATATTAAAGGAAAAAATAAAAGAGGATATAAGACACACAAATGGAAGAGAGCAATTGTATAGAATCATAATGATAAGAATCTAATTCAATTAATATTTTTATAAATCAAGAGCAGTTAAATATTAATAATATTTATATTTTTAATTTAAAAATAATTTTTTTCTTGCTTTTAAGATATTTATTATTCATTTATTTGTATAATACAAAAATATATCAATTCTAGAAAGAAATAATAAAAGAAACTGTTTTCATTATCAAATTATTAAACTTTTCAAATTTAATATAATTTAATCTAATCTAATTCAACATATTTATTAATAAGATAAAAAATGAATATTATACTTTAACTGAGGCATTAAAAGAGAGCAAGCACAACGTATTGGTGAATCAATCACGGTGGCAATATCTTGAATCCTCTTAAAAGCAGACAGTGATATGTTTGGTAATTTTCAAAGTTGCAGCGATGTCAATTTTGGAAATTTTGGTTTGATTTTTCATATTAGTTGTGACTTCGATCGTTGGAATCTTGTAAGTTTCATGGTTTGAATTTCTTTCTCTCCTACATTATACCTGATAACGACATCTTAATTCATCAATTCGAAACAACCCAAAGCATGCATGATTTATTTCAAAATTCAGATAGGAAAGAAAAGTTCAATAGGTGGAGAGTTTTAGCTGGAGGAAAGAGGGGTGAGGGTTCCAAAGGGGTTCTTCACAGCAAAAATGTGGCCAAGACCCCACCAAGTCCTACCACATTTAAACGCTTGCCAGCTTGAGTTATTCCATTTTGGTTATATATATATATATATATAAATGTTATAGTATGTGACTCATATTCGAACGAAAGACATATAGACAAAAAAAAATGGCAAATACGGGAGCGAAGTGACAACATTTGCCATTCAAACTTGTATTTCTATTATTGTGCGCGAACGATTGCCCCCGTGGTATGTTTCAGAAGTATTTTGAAATTTCATTTCAAATGATTAGTATAAATACCTTTTTATGTAATCCTAATTTGATATATAGTGAAAATATTTTTTCTATTCCCGTATACGTAGGCAATTTATCGAATCACGTTAAATTTACATATTCTTTTTTTCTCGTTTTCCTTTTTTTTTTTTTACCATAAATCGTTGCATAGATTACAAATATATATATATATATATATATATCATTTCATTTTTGTTATCTGCAATGTTCGGAAGAAAAATGATCACACGGCGATAAACCTTCCTCAACTATTATTGGTCAACGTAGGTATACGTTTTATTACACTTCAACTGTCAACGTACTTGTACGCATTTAACAAAGAACTGGTAAAATAGAACAAATTTCATAATAGAGGGGCTAAAACAAAGACCCTAAAAAAATTTGATGCAAAGAAAATAACTAAAATGAAGCTAATGAGTCTTATTTTGATCATCCAATAGTGGGAGCTTCCCACAGTCATAGTCTGCAATGCCAATAAGCCTCTTCAAAACAAACCTATAAAATATCATATCTCTGAACATCTTCATCAACCATCCTTCCCTGCCTACCTGCGCCCACCCTGAAAAATATGACCCTGCTATCAACCAAGCAGCGCGCCACCTCCTTTCCTTCACGTATCCCTCTATGGCTTCGGCCACCGCTCCCGGCACCAGCCTCCCGTTATCAATGAATGATTTTCCGATGTGGCGGCCTAGGACAACTGCATCCTCCAGGGCTGCACAGCCACCCTGGCCTAGGTCAGGGGTCATTGGGTGCATGGCATCACCTACCACTGTCATGTTCCCTTTGCTTACATTTCCAAATATGACGTCCCATGGAAGTCTCAGCCTCAGTGGAGCCAAATTCAAGGTAGAAAGATCGCAGTGGCGGACCACTTCAGCGTATATTGGAGGGAAGTCCTTGGCATAATTCTCAATCACTTGTTTTTGTATTTCTTGCGGGTCTTTTGTCATGGTCTCACCTGACATCAAAATGATATCATTTATGTTTATAAAGCAAGGACAATAATGTGAGTAATGTCGTGAACAAAAAATTGCCAGCCAAGCCAAAGTGTTACACCGGCTTGGAATTGCCACTAGTGACCTGAATTTTACTCAGAGATATTGGCATAAAGTTGTGGCGATAACAAAACCAACCTTTAGGAGTATTGAAAATGAGGAACCAGTAAATCTCTTTATCATTTAGAGGGACGATGCCAGCCCTTTTGCCCACATCCAAAAATTGCAGCACATGCTCACGCACCCCATGACCCTCTGGAAACACCGCCAGCGCAACCACACCCGATCGACCTGAGTTCACCGGCTCGGCCAGTCCCAATTTACGAGCCACAAACGAGTTCACCCCATCACACCCTATCAAAACCTGTAACACCCAAAAATGAAAATTTTGGCATTAAAATGAAGAATCTATAGTAATCACCATTATGTGATGCAGATAAGCCAATGAACATGGGGCTCAACATGGGCTGACGTTACATACCTTGGTTGTAATCACAGTTCCATCTTCCAAGCGTATGGTATATGGACCTTCTTGGGCCTGGGCTTCAATGGAGATGGGCTTGGATGAGAATCGGATTGAGTGGGGTGGCAGCTCCTCTGCCAGATTCTCGAGTAACGTCTTGCGATGTACTGTGATGGGTCCACCTCTGCTCGAGATTTGACAACCAATCAGATCATTACATATCCATTTTGAGTCACGGTGATCATCCAATGGGCTCACCCCAGTGGACTCACAAGTCAGAAGTCGGCGGAAGTTAACATAAACCGGAAGATACTATCGAATAAATAGAGGTATTTAATTTTTCGCAGTCTCACCTATTGTTTCTAATGAAGGAGACTTCTTGGACCGCTCCAGTGGCAACATTTGTTATGCACATCCTAGTCACAAACAAAAACATCAATTTATAATAATCACAACAATTCTTATAATTTCTAAATAAAATCTGCTTTTGTATGAACATTTTTCTTGTTGATAAAAAAAAAAAAAAAAACAAGAAGAAGAAGAAGAAGAAAGGAACAAATGATATAGGAGGAAAATGAAAGAATAAAAATCATACTTTTCGCGGACGGCATAGAGGGGAGTGAGTTTATGAGCGACACCCAGGGCATCAAGAGCGAGCCAAGCATTTGGGGCGAGGGTGAGAGCAGCACCAGAGACTCGGAGGCCATCAGATCTCTCCAGCACCAATGCCCTAATCCCCACCCTTTTGAGCGCGATCGCGGTGGCCAGCCCAGCTATTCCTGCCCCCACTATCACTATTTCTTCCTCCAGTACCATCTTCTCCATATCTCTCACTTCTCTTTAATTTTCTATCCTGCATAATCATACCTCTCAACTTGTTCTATCCTTATATACACACTCATAGAACATTCAAAGCTTGAACTGCACGAAGCCGTCATATTTGACCAAATGGTTGGGGAGAGGTTATTCCACGGTTTGATGCAAGTGCGTAAAGGACACGTATTGTCCAATATTTTTATATAAAAGGAATATTATTATAATTGTTTTCGTTAGTTTATGTTTGGATTATTTACAATGAGAAATATTCAGAAGTTTACATTAAATTTCTTTGATTATTTGTTTGTCAGGAAGTTCTAAATAAATAAAAATATTAGGGAAAATAAATTTTTATATTTGACTCTATCATAAAAAATATAAACAAAAAAAATATAATTAAAAGTAGTAAACAATTTATATATTTTTAATTATTTAATTTTTATATAAAAAAATTAAAATAAGTGAAATTTTGAAATGATATATAAAAATAATTTATTAACTTTAAAATTTTTTTTTTCTTTAATCATATTTTCTTTCAAATTTTTAAAAGCCAACTTAATATTATAAAACAAAGAAATTTCATAGAAATATTTTAAGGAAAAAGTTATGAATGATGTTAAAATTATGTTAAAATTTAGTATACTTTTAGAGCTGGGGCACGCTCCTGGAAACCGGTCTTTTGAGACTTTTAGGTTCTCTGTTTTTTCACCCTTTTTTGACCTTTCCACCCTTCTGGAAAGTGGGCTGGCAGGGTGACACGTAGTAGGGGAGAGCTTTTTGAATTTTGCTTTTGACATATTGAAACTGCATTTCTTCCTTCTCCTTCCACCCGCACACCCATCACCGTCGACCCATTGCCGGCGACGTCGCCGTCGGCCACTCCGTCGCCCCCTTCTTCGGCCAGCGGCACCCCCTTTCTCCCTTCCCTTTTTCCTTCTTTCCCTATTTCTCTTTTCTCTCTCCATTCTACCCACCATACCCATTTTTCCTTTCGTCCAACTCCTGCTGCTACTCACTGCCGGCCAGCGACGTCATGGCGTCAGTGCCGCTCATGGCTCGACCTTGCTGCCGATGCCCACGGTTGCCCCCACCAAGACCCATACCTCAATTTTCCTTTTTTTTTTTTTTTTTAAATAACTTTTTAAAAAATAATAATAAAAGATGAAGGATTAGAGAGAGAGGGACCATTGTAAATAAAAGATTCAAAAGAGGGTCAAAATCCACTTTTGTTTGGTTCAAGAGGTTATTTTTAACCCAATTCTGAAGCTGGTTTTGAGAGAGCTGTAGGAGGAGTTTGGGTTAAAAATAACCTCTTTAACCGAACACATGTTGATTTTGGCCATTTTTTGAATCTTTTGTTCAAAATGGCCTCTTTCTCTCCCATTAGCATCTTTTATTATTATTATTTTTAATCATTTTTTAAAAGTTATTTAAAAAAAAAAAAAAATTGAAGATGGAGGTGTGGGTCTGGGTGGGGGTAATCGTGGGGATCATCAGCAAGGACGGCATGACATCGCTGGCTGGCAATGAGTAGCAGTCGGAGTTTGAGGAAAGGAAAAATGGATAGGATGGAGAGGGAGAAGAGAAATAGGGAAAGAAGAAAACATGCGAAGGGAGAAAGGGTTGAAGTCGACTGAAGAAGGGGGAACGGGGTGGCCGATAGCAAAGTCGCCAGCGATGGATGGGTCCATGGTGATGGGTGTGCGGGTGGAAGAGAAGGAAGAAATGCATTTTTAATTTTTTTTAAAAAAAATAGAAGGCTAGTTTGAACAATTGTTTCAACACAGGCGTAAAGTTGATTTTTTGTTTCGATCAAAAGCTACTTTGACCCAAAATTCCTGTAGGAGGCCTTTGAGACACGTGAGGGGAAAGAATATTCTCTCTGGAGAGGTGAGCTGTGAGCCTGTGTGGAGGTTCGAGGGAGCAGGTCTTGACAGCAAGCTGGTTGCTAGAGAGAGGTACACGTTTAGATAGGAGATGGCTCCTTCTGTTGGGTTGTGAATGAGAGAGGAAAACAAAACGAGAAGAGTAAGAGGATTTGGGAGAGAAGGAAAACAAACCAATTTTAAACTAAGCGGTGTTTATTTTTTTCGTTTTTTGGTCAAAGCCATTTATTTTAAGAATTTGAGTTGTTTATTTTTTTATCTTTTCATAATTTATTATAAATTTTTTATTAAATAAAAAACTAAAATATGTAATTTTTTTAAATAAAAAAAATATTGATTTTTCTTTATTTTTTAATACTTAATAAAAATAAAATACTATAAAAATAAACAATCTAATATTTAACTTTATTAAACATTAAAGTTTTATTTAGAATTAAGTAAAAAAACAAATACCACTTAATACTACGATGATATTTATATTTTAATTTAATATTAAATGCAATTTACTTTTAGATTTTAAATGATTTGTTTTTAATTTTTTTTACTTATTACTTATTTTAAAAAAAAATTGATTGAATAGAAAAATCTAAAATATTTGATTTTTTGCTAGATACTAAAAAATAACTTTTTTAAATAACCAAAATACAATCATGATCTATTAATACTTAATACTTAACAAAAATAAATAATAAAAAAACAACTTAATACTTAATAATGTTAAGTTGTATTTAAAGTTAAATTAAATTTTATTTAGATTTAAGTAAAAAAAACAAACAAACAAACAAATAAATACCACCTAAATTTGTCCATTTGCACATGACTTAAAATAAAGATATAATTTTTCTTTCATTTATTATGCTTGTTAAATCACCTTATATAGTCGTGGTAAAAATGTCTGAGGAGATAGAAAATTTTCAATTTGATGGGAAGATGTTTTACCCTATATACGTTTACAATTCTATAATAATAATAAATAAATAAATAAATAAAAGAAGGAAAAAAAAGAATAATTTGATATTTATATCAAGTGTTTGCCAAAGTATGTCTTCGCTATGTTTTGAGACAAGCTTGGTGTTTTTTTTTATACTTAATTTTAAATAGAATTTAATACTAAATAATATTTAATAGTGCTAAGTACTAAGCCCTTTTTTTTAAAAAAAATATTTTATTTTTATTAAGAATTAATAGTTAAAAAAAAATCTAATAGGTTCATTTTAGTTATGATGATTTACTTTTAGTATTAAGAAAAAGTTAGATATTTTAATTTTTTTTTCTATTTCATCAAAAAATTTAAGAAATGAGTAATAAGTTAACAAAAAAGAAGAAAAAAAAAACAATCTGAATTTTGAAAGTAAATTGATTTTAACAATAAGTTAAAAAAACAAAGAACATCAAAGTGATATTTATTTATTTATTTTTACTTAATTCTAAATAGAACTTAAAACCAAATAATACTTAATAGTATTAATTATTAAGTTAATTATTTTTTTAATATTTTATTTTTATTAAGTATTATGAAGGAAAGAAAAACTAGTAGTTTGCTTTTAACATTGAGAAAAATCAAATATTTTGATTTATTCTATTCAATAAAACAAAATTTTAAAAATAAGTAATAAGTTAAAAAAATCAAAATAAGTTATTTTCAACAAAAAAATTAAAAAGACAAAAAATGCCCTGTTGTAGACCCCCATTAGAGACTCACTTTCTGCAGCTTGCTTTTGGCCAGGTGTCACCATCTTAGGTGGCCACGTGTCAGCTCAGGGATGGATGCTAGGGAATCAGCTGAGCATTTGAGGAACCAATGGAAATTTGACAGGTGGCATAGGATTTTCTAGAAGGAGGGGAGCGTATCTTCTGTCACAAAGAGGACGGCCAGCTGCATGAAGTGGGGCAGGTGGTGTCGTCTGGCAGGGAGGCTGGCAGGAGCTCTCTGAGCAGGCCGTTAGAGATATTTTGAGAGAGAACAGAGAGAGAGAAGAACGGGAGAGTTAGAGTTTTCCAGAGAGAACAGAGAGAGAGGGAGAGTTACGGAGAGAAGGTGAGAAAAACAGAGAGAGAAGGTGGCCTTTTGAGGCTCGGCTGGAGATATTTTAGAGGGCATCTTTTGGTTGGAAGGAGACAACGGAGACAGAGTAAGGAGGAAGCATTCTCAGGTACCTTCATCGTGGATTCCCTATTAGTTTCTACTGGTATGTTTTATGTTCTGTTTCCGCTGATTCTAAGATGATGTTTATTGACTGGGAGTGAGCATGTTGATATTTTGCTAATGGTCTTTCTGTAGTTGGTTTGCTCCTGTTTTGTTTTCTTCATGAGATATTTCTGTAACAGTGTTCTATCTTTTATTTGATACTTGTTTGATTTCATCCACCCTCATATGAGCTCATTGATTACCATATGAAATGAGACATTGTATGGTTTTGTTTTGCTCCGATTATTGGTGTTTTGTTTAGTTGCTTTCCTCTGTTCCTGGTACTCCGTCCATGAGGCATGTCAGTTTCCTCACCTCTGCCTAAGGGAGTAAGGAACGTGTTCTCTGCTTGAGGAACCACCTAAACCCAACCAAGAGACGTGAGAATGCTACTTCAGGATCTGGCACGGGATATCTCAGATTTAATAATTTTACCGTTGAGGTGGCTCTCTCTGTTGGAGATTTGGTAATGGGAATTTTGGAGTTTTCGTTGTAGAAATGAAGGTCCAATGAGGGGAATGTGAGAACGTCCTCAGAGGATTTTTGAACCTCATCAATCTGAAGGTGTATAGTTGTCGTTCAATGATGGTGAAACTGGATAAGTGATTGAGTTCCAAGAGATACTGCACATTTGTTCAAAGCTGGAGTATTCTGTGGCTTGCCACAACGAATTACTTTCTGGTCACGACTGGGAGGGAAATGTAGTGTGCATGAATGGATCTTTTATGAAAGAAGCTTTTCTATTCAATGGTGACCCAGGCATGGTGGGTATTTATCCTGGTTTCACTGGTTTTAACATCCCAGAGGCACTGAAACAACATACTGGCAGTAATCACGTCGACAACAAGTCAGGCCACAAAAGGGTTCATTATCATACCGAAAATGCCCATCAAGCATCTTTTCCATTTCATACCACCCATTCCACTAACTTCCAACTTCCTATTCCACACAATACCCACCATTGTGAATACAGCCAATGTTCTGATCCAATTTTCTCTTTCATCCCATGCACGGACCCACCTTTAATAGACTCTACACAATCATCCATAGATACCCATGCTCCTTCATACCCATTTGGCTCTCCATCTTCAATTCTATTCATACCATTAAGCCTATCCTTCACCCTTCCTACTCTCCGTACCCGCATTCTTATTGCTATGTCATCATATCACCATACCTCATTAACCATGCCTCACATCCCCCATGCATAGATCCATTCAATTACCCCATTAAACTC
Organism: Vitis hybrid cultivar; assembly: GCA_022058775.1. Taxonomy (NCBI): domain Eukaryota; kingdom Viridiplantae; phylum Streptophyta; class Magnoliopsida; order Vitales; family Vitaceae; genus Vitis; species Vitis hybrid cultivar. The sequence goes on from JAJJMF010029550.1 coordinate 10,080, forward strand.
GTTCTCTCTCTAAACCTCTTCCTCATCCATACCCATTTTGTTGTTCCCATGCATGCAATCTCATAATACCAGAGGTGGTTTTCCATTTTGTGGCTCGTCCAGATAGTAAGTGCAGAAGGAAACACTGATTCACTATCTCCCATTCAAACTTGTCCTCCTTGACTCATCATCATACACCGATAGTCCCAAATATTCAGAATGGTGAAGGCGTCAATGGCGGAAAATTTCTCTGAATACAAAGCAGGGTCTCCTTTCACTCCTCTATGAGCCTGAAGATGCTCTCTACAGGCAGCACTGGCACGTTGTGCCGAAACCTTTTTTCCATCTACTCATAGTCGCGATGTGGATTGACCGGAACACGGTGGCAGCCTCTATGTTGACGAGTTGGGCAATGGTAGAAATGAATAGGACCACGATTTGGACATACCCACATGATATAAGGGTGTTTGTTTCGCTACTTCGAGACGGGAAAAGTAGAGAGAAGGAAGAGGTTGCGATGGCGCTACATGCTATCTGTTCGTTCCCAGATAATGGGCGAAGGGTTGTCGGTGCTGCTTTATTGTCTGCTGCACCAGCAATGGGTTTTGCATGGTGGCGGCGGAGGAAGCCACAAGAGCAGTTCTTTGATATACCTGCTGAAGAGGATCCAGAAGTCCACCTGGGACAACTCAAGAGGTTTTCTCTGCGAGAATCACAAGTTGCAACGGATGTTCATTAGTGGCAGTGAAGAGACTAAAAGAAGAACGCACTCCGGGTTTGGCACTGTGTACAAGGTTAAGTTGATGAGAATATTAGAGTTGGGTTCCCTCTCCGTCGCTGTCGAGGTTTCAAGCAAAAGGGAGTTCTACTCGGCGTTGGGAGTTCTTCAGGCTCAGATATGCATGTTTCTCCCAAGAGCATTGTGCAAGGGCATGCATGCTCATTGTTGCAAGTAAGAGACTGCACCAGAAGTTCGGTCCTCAAACATAACAAATGACAGATATTAGGGAATTTGAGGTATATCCGAAGTTGGAGCCATGGAATTTGGCCCAGGAGTCCATTTGCCACCTACTCCAGACCTCCTGCTGCATGGTTTGCATGGCCACCTTTGGGCCATGTGACACTCTTGGATTTCTTCTTATTTGATTTCGAAAATGTTTTCTCAAATCCCATTTTGTAAATATCTTTCTCAGTTTCTGATTTTCAAATAATTCCAATTTTCTCATCTTTCATCCCTAGGATTTTTAGGATCACCCGAGAGTCCCATTTTTAATAAAACTTTGTTGTCATTTTTCCTTCTGGCAAACAATTTCAATATCTCTTTTGTTTTAAATTGTTTTTGAAATAAGCAAAAATCAAATTCTGTAATTCCGAATAATGGAATTTATGGAATTAATCCATGCTAAAATGAATCGGGCTTTGGTGGGGCCCCCACATACTTGACTTCATGATTGATTGACCGTTTGGTTGATTTATTTGTCATGCGTGTTTGATTTATTCTGTTCTTTGACATGCGTATAAGTATATGTATATATTCATTGTTCACTGATCCTGCTTCATGATAGCGCATTTGTCACTGGAGGTCCAGGTACGCACTTATTCTCATTTTGATTATTCTCTATGCATGCTCTTATTTTCATATGTGCAAGTTTGATTTGAGTATCCGTTGATTTCCTCATTGATTGCCACGTCAGCTTCAGTCTATTAGTAGAGACCCGACTTTAGGGACTTAGAAGGGTGCTACGGTCCGTACCGTACCTTCCCGATAAGTAACCTGACCCCCGAACCCGATCCGATTTTTCGTAGACCAACCTTTTCCAAAACAAGGAGTCACACTTAGGGTTTTTCTTTCTTATTTTGTTTACTCTTTAAAAATAAAACAAAAATAAGTAGCGACTCCAAGTCAATTTTCAAATAATCAATAAAAATCAATTTTTCGAAATGAAAATCGAGCTCGCCATCGAATGGGAAACGCATGAGCACGAAATGCGGGGTCCACACCTGTGCATATTTATTCCCACTTGAACCTTGAGGGTAAAAAAGGATATAAGACACGTACAGAATTGCAAAGAAGGAGATGCGTAAAATTATAATGATAATAATCAAATTCAATCATTACGAAAGAGCAATCAAGTATTAATAATGTTTGATTTTCTTAATTTAGAAAATAATATTTATTTTTCTTAATTTTTAAGATATTTATTATACATTTCTTTGTATAATTGACAAATCTATAAAATTTATGAAAAAAAAAAAAAAAAAAACCTCTTTCATTACCAAATCATCAAACTTTTCAAATTTAATATAATTTAATCTAATCTGATTCAACATATTTATTAATAAGATATTATAGTTTAACTTAGACATTAAAAGAGAGCATATTTTGAATCTTCTTAAAGCAGCGGTGCCATTTTTTGGAAACTTTGGTTTGATTTTTCTTATTAGATGTGATTTTGTCGGGTTCTTGTAAGTTTCGTGGCATGAGTTTCTCTCTCTCATGCATTATACCTGAAAACGACATCTCAATTCTTCAATTCGAAACAAACCAAAGCATGATTTTTCAATAGGTGGAAAGAGGAGTGAGGGGTCCCACCATAGCCACGCCCACCAAAGGGGAACACTCACCAAGTCAAAGGGGACTCCGCAGAGTCAGATAATTACATCTTCACTGCAAGACGGCCAAGACCCCCACCAAGTCCTAAATGCTTCCCTGCTTGAGATATTCCATTCTATATATATATATATATATTCCACTTTTAACTGTCAACGTACCCATTTAGCAAAGAACTGGTAAAATAGAACAAAATTCATATCAGAAGGGCTAAAACAAAGACCAAAAAAAAAATGACAGAAAGAAAATAAATCAAATGAAGCTATTGAATCTTATTTTGGTCATCCAGTAGAGGGAGCTTCCCACAGTCATAGTCTGCAATGCCAATAAGCCTCTTGAAAAGAAACCTATAGAATA
>JAJJMF010029556.1:4861-72915 GCA_022058775.1 Vitis hybrid cultivar
AGCCATGGACCTGAGGATGCCTAACGTGAATATGATGTCAATAATAAAACAATAAGGCAAATCAAACTAATAATGAGATATGTAGGAACAATGAAAGGGAAACATCAAATCTGGAATAGGTCAGTATAAGAAAAGAACAAGGGATGGAGAGGGGTGGGGGGTGAAGCGAATGAGATGAATCACAAGCAATGACAAAGATGACAGCGAAACAATGAATATATGAAAAAGGGTGGTGATCGACTCAGATCAAACAATGAAGTGAAGTCACATCAATAATGAATGTAATGATGGAAAAGACAATGACTCGGAGTCCTTAGGAGAAGGTCACTCATCTCACTCACAAAAAGATATGACAAAGCAAATACAAATAACATGGAATCCTAGAGAGCTCACATACAAACTCTCAATAACAAACATACTCGATAAAAATGACCCTCAGATACCAATATACACACTCAATGATCGAGAATACTATGCACATACACACATGTGCTTATTTTTCTTTTCTTTTCATTTTCTTTTTCATAATTTTTTTTTTACAGATATACAGATGCACATACCCTAAACATGAACAAATGAACCCCAAGGATGATGTCGATAACGGATAAACACCATCTCAAGTGCTAAGATAGCAAAAACTCTCTCTGACGAGATGACCTTCTCAGACTAAGGATCTCTAAACCAATGTCCACGAGATAGATAGTGGAAATGATGTGACTATCCTCCATGTGATGAACTAAGGAGGATCACCACTCAGGGTGGAGAGAATATGAAACAAACTAGTAGTAGATAGGATAAGGAAGAAGAGACGAGAAACACAACCAATGAGATGAGATGAAAATACAGAGGTGCAGTGATAGGAAAAGATAATGAGAAAAACGTGCCCCTAGGTCCAAGGCTCATGAAACTCCCAAACAATGCATGCATACACTAAAGGGCCCCTATCCCAGTGTGAAAATGTGAGCAAGGTGATAAGAAAGAAAGGTTATAATGCACATGCGAGGCTCAATGGGCTAGCAACGGACTATGTATCAAAAATGAATAACAAGGTATATGGCTAACCGAAATGATGGCCACCCATCCTGCGACCATGGTCTCAAACATAGTACCTCTTTAGCTTATCCTCATTGGTCGGCTCCGATTCGAGAATCAGTTTCCATCTAAATCCATCAACCATGCAGCGCCCTTTGGGGTCAACTCCCTGATGAAATAAGGTTCGCTCTAGTTGGGTCTGAACTTCCCTCTAGGATCTCTGATCAATCCCCTAATGACTTTCAGAACCAAGTCACCTATCCATAATGGTCTGGGCTTAACTCACTTTTTGAAAGTGCAGGCCATCTTCTTATGATATGCACGACCATGGTCGGCTACTCTCAATCTACTCTCGTCTAGGAGATTAAGCTAATCAAATCGAGCCTGAGCCCAATCTGCCTCGGGAATCTACTGCTCTAGTGCCACTCTCAATGAACCCATCTCAATCTCAACGGGTAGCATCGCCTCCATGCCATATACCAATGAGTAGGGTGTGGCTCCTGTAGAGGTGCGAAAAGAAGTCCGATACGCCCACAATGCGAATGGGAGCTTCTTTGACCAATCCTGAGAAGTCTCAACCATCCTCCGCAAAATCCTCTTAATATTCTTATTCGCAACCTCTACTGCCCTATTCGTCTGCGGCCTGTACGCAGACGACCTATGATGTCGGATGCCGTATCCTTGTACTAAAATGTCAACCTCTACTCTGAAATGTACCCCTCTATCTGAAATCAACTCATGAGGGACTCCATAGTGACAAATAATGTGTGATCTGATGAAACTAGCAACTCCAGATGATGTCAATCTCGTATAAGAAGCAGCCTCCACCCACTTGGTGAAGTAATCAATGGCGACCAAAATGACCTCATGACCATTGGAAGATTTTTGCGAAATCTTCCCGATGATGTCGATACCCCATATAGAAAATGGCCACGGCGAAGTCAGTGTATGCAACTCCGAGGGCGGCACGTGAATGAGATCTCCGTGTATCTGACACTCGGGACATCTCTGAACAAACTGGTAGCAATTCGTCTCCATTGTCAACCAGAAGTAGCCAGTCCTCATGATCTTACGGGCCAACATATGTCCTCCCATATGTGGTCCGTAGACTCCCGAATGAACCTCTCTAATCACTCGATCGGCAGAGGCTCGGTCCAAGCACAATAATAGCATCCCATCAGCTGATCGTTTATACAATGTCTCGCCACAAGTCACGAATCGGGCGGCTAACTGTCTCAGTACTCTCCTATCCTTGGCCGTGGCAGTCTCAGGATACACGCCAAGTCTCAAAAAGTGATATATGTCATGGTACCAGGGCAGACCATCGTTTATCTCCGTATCATCAATCAAACAACAGTATGCAGGAGCAGATCTCAACTCGATCAACAATGGGTGAACAGTGGCGTCAACAGGAATGTCAATCATGGAAGCCAGAGTAGCTAAGACATCAACAAACTGGTTCTGCGCTCTAAGCAGATATGTGTATCTCAAATCATCAAATCTCCCGACCAGTAGCTCTGAATACGCATGGTAAGGCATAAGCTTCGCATCTCTAGTCTTCCACTCGCCCTGAATCTGTCTCAATACCAGATTGGAGTCACCAAACACCTCCATCTGTCTAATCCCGAGCTCGAGAGCCGTCTCCAATCCTAAGATACAAGCCTCATACTCGACAATGTTGTTCGTGGCAGGATGTTGATCCGAGAATGCCAAAGGAACAGATCTGGGAATGTGATCACCATGAGGGGATATCAACAAGACGCCTATCCCGTATCCAGAATGGTTGGCTGCACCATCGAAGTATATGCGCCAACCCGACAGACTAGTCACAGCGGCAACATCCTCGTCTGGAAAGTCATCATCAATGGCTCTACCATCGGAAACTGGTAAAGAAGCTAAGTGATCTGCAACAATGCTTCCTCTGACAGACTTCTAAGTGGCATAATGGATGTCAAACTCAGTCAGAAGCACTGACCATCTCATGAGGCGGCCGACTAGAGCGGGCCTATCAAACAAATATCTCAGAGGATCTAGACGAGATATCAAATGCACTGAATACTTGGTCATGTAATGTCTCAATCGTCGAGTGGCCCAAACCAATGCCAAGCAGTAGCACTCAATCACGACATATCTCGTCTTGTAGTCTAGCATCCTCTTACTCAGATAATAAATGGCTCGATCCTTGCCCGAATCATCGAGCTGAGCCAACATGCATCCCAATGCCACGTCTGAAATCGACAGATATAGGAGTAAAGGATGGCCTGGTGTAGGAGCCGCCAAGACTGGAGGTGACAACAAATACTCTCTGATCCTCTCGAATGCACGCTGACACTGATCATCCCAAACAGTAGGTTGACTCTTCCTCAAGAGTCGAAAAATGGGCTCACAGATGTCTGTCAATCTGGCAATGAACTTGCTGATGCACTGAAGTCTACCCAAGAAGCCTCTGACTTCTCTCTCCGTTCTCGGTGCAGGCATGTCAAGGATGGCTCTGATCTTATCTGGATCTACCTCTATGCCCCTTTCACTGACCATATACCCCAAGAGTTTCCCAGAAGTTACTCCGAAAGTGCACTTCTTGGGATTCAGTCTCAATCTGAACTGTTGGATCCTCTCAAAGAACCTCTCCAAAGCTGCTAGGTGATCTAGTCTCTCTCGGGATTTCACTATCATGTCGTCTACATAAACCTCGACATCCCGATGCATCATGTCATGGAAGAGGGTGGTCGCCACTCTCTGATAGGTGGCTCCTGCATTCTTCAATCCGAATGGCATGACTCTATAGCAATAAGTACCCTACTAGGTAATGAAGAATGTCTTCTCCATGTCCTCTGGAGCCATCAAGATTTGACTGTACCCGGAAAATCTGTCCATAAAGGACAACATCGAATGACCTGTCGTACTGTCAACTAGCATGTTGATGTGTGGAAGAGGAAAATCATCCTTAGGACTGGCCTTGTTGAGATCTCGAAAATCAACACAGACCCTCACCTTGCCGTCCTTTTTGGGAATAGGGACGACATTGGCCAGTCACTCCGGGTACTCGACCATTGATAAAAATCCTACACTGAGCTGCTTTTGAATCTCCTCCTTCACCTGCAAACTCCAACGAGGGTCCAATCGTCTCAACTTCTGCATAACCGGTCTAGCATGGGGCAGAAGTGGCAAACGATGCTGGACGATAGATGGATCAAGGCCTGGCATGTCCTCATAGGACCATGCGAAAACGTCCAAGTATGCCCTGAGCAATTGAATGAGGCCATCCCTCTCATCAACAGATAAATCTGATCCGATCCTCAAATTCCTAGGCTGATCCGCTATGCCGAAATCAACAATCTCTGTGTCCCCTACAGCAGGTGAAACTATCTCATCAAAGGGATCCGAATCGGAAACAGAAGACGAGTCGTCGTCTGAATCATACTACGCAATCTCATCATCAATTTCAAAAATCTGTGATGTGGGTGAAGATGGTGTTGATAAAGCGATAATATGACAGACATGCAAATACTCAAAGATGCTCAAATCCATAGATGAAAAGTCAGAAACATAGTCATGACGGGAGACAAATCCCGATAAAACATCAAAGGAAAGAGGTGGGTCCACAAAGTCGGACGCTCCCTCAACTAGGCTAACAAGGCCATCAAACAAACCATCAACAACTATAACATTCTCGGCGATCTCCGGAGCAGGAGAGACTTGGATCTCCTCGACGATCTCGAGGACGGACACCCCGAAAAGATCAAATGGTGAAGCGAGCTCAAGCGGGGCTATCTCCTCGATCTGGCTCAAACTCATCGCGAGCATCTCGTCAACGTACTCGTCATGTGGCGCGGCTCCGTCTACTATGTCGCTGATCTCGACAAATGTCCCGTGATCATCGATCTCATCTGGGAAGCAGAGCGTCATAAGGCTCGTGTGATCTGGGGAGGAAGGAGTGATCAACGCAGAAGTCGAAGGGCCAGGGGCTCCATCACTCAACCGTAACTGTTGGACGAGGCGCTGAAGCTCGGCCTCGTGGGTGATGCTGAGTCCTCCGATGATCCCATCATATGGTGCATGTGACTCTGATGCCTTCACAAAGTAATTGGCTAGGCTCATGGTGTATGGACAGACAGGATAATAAAACGACGTGTGAGTTAGCCGAGCCCTCACCCTCTCCTTGCGCAATTGCGCCATATAACAATAATCGGCCTTAGTGGGAATGAATATGAGCCAAAATGGTACATCATGGTCCGAAAAGGCCATGAACTCGCTAGGTCCGTGCTGACGCCGCCCAAAACCCATGCCGGGAAGATAAGGCATGCTCCGCATAATATCGAGCACCACCGTGCTGCTGTGCTGGTCGAAAGACATGGCTACGAAGTCTCGATAGAAATTCTCCATCTCCAGAGTCTGCACCTCATTTAAAGTGAATCCAATCAGAAAAAGATCGTCATCAATGTAACTAATCTGAAGCACAGGCTCGATAGAAATGAACACATCTCCCACAAACTGCACCACGACGACCTGGCCATCATGAATAAACTTCTCATTTTGTTGAAGGGAAGAAGGAATGGCCCCAGCTCTATGGATCCAAGGTTGGCCCAGAAGCAGGTTAAAAGATGTAGGAATCTTCAAAACCTGAAACACGGCGACAAAAATGGTCGGACCAATCAGCAACTTAATCTCTAGTGTACCCATGACCTCCATCCGAGTGCTATCATATGCGCGAACGGTCTGAGTGGAGGGACCGAAATTTGATGGTGCATAGCCGAGGGCAATGGTAGTGGCCAGAGGACAGACGTTCAGGGCCGAGCCATTGTCTAGAAGGACGGATGGGACTCGGCGACTTGAACAACCAACAAATATGTATAAAGGACATGTGTGATCCGGGCCCTCTAGTGGCAAGTCCTCATCGGAGAATACAATGCATGTGGCTTTACCGGTCGTCATCATATGAATCAATCCCTCAGGGAAAGTGGTAGTCTCGACCCTGATCTGGCTCAAAGCTCGAATCAGAGCATCACGGTGAGTGTTCGAGGATGCCAACAGGCTCTAGATGGAAATACGATCCTGAGTGCTCTATAACTGCCTCAAGATCTCATCGTCCTCTGCCCTGACCTTCTCGGGAGCAAATGCATCCTCAATTGGCCTAGCTGCCATGAGAGGTGGCTGTTGCATCACTCTACCTCCTCGGAGAATACACTAAATGTCCAGAGTCTGAGAATCATCGTGTGGAGCCTGAACCCCCTCAACATCCGGGATCAAGATGAATGGCGCCTGGACGCTGTAATGTGGCAAAATCAATGGCTCAACAGTGGCAGTCTGCACCGATGCCGCCTCGGAAACTAATTCAGAATGAAGTAGGCATCTGAGGTCCTAGAGTCACCCCACTCATCTCATAAATCACATCTAGCATGATGGGTTCTGGGTCTAAATCGTCCTCACTCAACATGTGGACGTGATCGTCGATCTCATCAAAGTCCAAGAAATGAATACCATCGGCTGGTGGAGGGACTGCATGCATGGTGTGGGTCAGTAACGGGTTTGTGGTCACACTCGGTTGACCCAAGTGTACCAAACCCTGGTCGATCAAATCGTGGACGGCATGCCTCGAAGCGGTGCATCGATTGGTCTCGTGTCCAAGTCCTTGATGGTATGCACAGTGCAAATCCATCCTGAACTGAGGTGGAGTCGACTGAGGTGGCGGCCTAGGAGCGAAAACAATCAACAACCCTGCCTTTGTAAGCTTCCGAAGAGCCTGACTCAACGGCATGCCTAACTGCGAGAATTGCCTATGTGTTCTCAAAACAAATGGAGCAGAAGTTTGCTGAGTTCTGGGTCGGGGATAATGCGTTGTGGGTCTTGCAGTGAACTGAGCAGCATAGCATGACTGTCTTGTGGCCGTGTAGGAAACCGGGGGTCTCTCAATGCCTTGGGAGGCATAATAAGGCAAAGCCAAAGTCTACGGCACGTAGAATTGATCATAAGTCGGACGAGGTGCCCGTGGCCTATACTGTTGAGGTGGATAGGAATGATGAGTCTCGGGAAGCCGCGGGACTGGCAGATGACGCCTAGGGGGCCTTTGACTGGAAGAACCTATGGTGCTCACATCCCCTAACCTCTGTCCCCCGAAGGGCTTCTTCTCCTTAACATCGCTAGGGGAAGAATCAGTCCACAATCCTCTCAAGATGCCATCCTCGACATCGTAGAAAGCCGAAACCAACGAACCAAAATCTATGAAAGGTACCTCGACCACGTGTCTGGCAATCCTAGGCTGTAGGCTCCTCAAAACCATCTGTATTTGATCCCTCTTCAAAGGCCTGTCAATGATCTCAACAATCTTCCCGTGCTAGCGGGAGATGAATGATGAAACTAACTCATCTGTCCTCTGTCTCAGAGCCTCGAGCTTTCCCCTTGATACATCTACAACAGTATTAAATGAAAACTGTCGTAAGAACTCCTGGGGCAAGTCGTCCCATGTCCGGCGTCGTGAGGACTCAGGGATGCAAACCAGCGCTGGGCTGCCCCACTCAGAGATAGCGGGAACAAAGTGATCATCTGCGACTCATCCAGACCATGAGCCCTCATCACTGTGGTATAGAGTCTGAAGTGGATGCATGGACAACCAATGCCAGTATATCTCTCAATGTCTGGCATCCTGAACTTGGCTGGTAGACTGGCCACTGGTATACTATCAAGATCATCCCAAACTGATGAACTGTCAGATACCCTCAATTGCCTGATACGTTGCTCAATACGGTCCATACGTGCATGAGCGTCATCAGTGACTATGGTCGGAACGACTGCGGGCGGAGCAACCTCAAAATGCCCATGCAATACATAAGGTGAGGCCTGGGGCACCGTCGGCATGGGTGGTGGCGGTGGCTGTGGCAGGGAATCATGAAGAGTCTCATCCTGGACCATGGGCAGTCTGCTCTGCTGGCTACCAATCTCCTGCCTGAGGCTAGCCAAAGCCTCCTGGATAGAAGCCATGACGGTCGTAAACTGATCAACTGTAACAACCTGTTGATCCATACTCGATCTCTCGAAATACCGGACTAATCTCCCCTCTACTCTAACCCAAAGAGGCGTATCCAGACTATGAACGAAGATCCGATCCTGAAAACACGAAGAAGTGAATAAGGATATGGCCCGGGGAAAGCATAGCAGCAATAATAATCTGAACGGGAACAAGCAAGGCATTCAAGTGAAGACGGACGGTCCGAATGTACTCAAACTCATACTGATCTCTGTGCGCTCTCAACTGGAGAATGAAGAAAGAGTATTCGGAATCCAAGTTATGACTGTAGAGGCTCTAAAAGTCCTCAGATGCACCCATGTGTAGGGAGGGAGTCCTAATCGAAGGATCTACGACTCAACCTACGAGGTGAAGGTGGCTCTAAACAGATATGGGTGGACTTTAAAAGATCCCTAGCAGAGGCGATCATACCCTCCAGCGGTATGCAACCCTTTGCACGCCTCCAAAGAGGCGGGGTGCTTCCATGCAAGGTGGTCATCACCTCCACACATGCACTACCTAGACATCCCAGGGGGTTTCCTACAGTGAAACCTCTCAAACTTTCAATGCTCAAAAGTCAACTATAGTGCGCAGTGAACGATGTGGGTGCATCCGATAACCCTAAGAAGCTAAAACGGGAAAGGAAACACACTGGCCACACAAATATCCATGAAACCTAGCTCCGGGCTATACAGGTCTTCAATGATCGGACTCCAATCGACATCAAAGTGTCGCTCTCCTCCAGAATGCTCCCGTGCATCGATATAGCCCGTCGCTAGACCTTACTCCTAATCTCTGGCTCGGTCAGAAAACAAGCACATAGAAGGTCTCACACTTGCAATAATGAGAACCGAGATGAAAGGAATGACCGAAACCAAGAGAGTTAGAGGTAAGGGGATAGATGTGCGACCCACAGAGATAGGTGACATGTAATCATGCAAAAGAAGGGTAGTCATGCAACATACAGTCAAACAGAATACAAGATATATCACTTATGCCCACGAAAAAGCTATGACGATCAGGTTGAATGGCGATACGAACATCATGCTCAAAGACGATCAAAATAATATACAAGCCAGACAAAACAACACAGCAAGTCAAATGATGTACAATAGTGAGTCTATGCATGTGAAGTGAGCAGAATAATCAGGAAGAAATAGAATCGCTATACCAAGCAAAACAAGATGAGCAATCTATGATAATCAGCATGTCACTGTACCAAACTAATCTAGCAATGAAGTATAGAAAAAGTGACATTCGAAGCCCCAATCAAGATAATTAATCATATCAATGTCACAGCACAATATCCAAACATACATAAAAAAACTCCCAATGTGCAATCAAGAGACAAGTACTCACTGATCGACTCATCAAATGCCATGTTTGCTTCATCTTAAGTTCAAGCTTGACCCTCTAAACCTTCTCCAGTGGAATCGCCATTTTGTGGACCCCGCATTTCGGCTTATGCGTTTCCCACTCGATGGCGAGCTCGATTTTTATTTTGAAAAATGATTTTATTTATTCAAAAATGACTTAGAGTTGCCACTTATTTTTGTTTTATTTTAAAAGGGTAAACAAAATAAGAAAGAAAACCCTAAGTGCGACTCCTTATTTTGGAAAAGGTGACCTACGAAAAACCGGATCCGGTTCGGGGGTCAGGTTACTTATCGGGAAGGTACGGTAAAGGCCGTAGCACCCCTCTAAGTCCCTAAAGTCGAGTCTCTACTAATAAAAATGAATCTGACGTGGCAATTGATGAGTAAATCAATGAATATCCTAAATGATCATGCACATATAAGAATCAGGACATGCATAGACAACGATTAGAGGGAAAATGGGTACATACCTGGGTAATGAGCCACCATGCGCTATCAATAGAGAGGGTTAGTGCACAATTTATGAATAATCTCATGCATGTCAAAGAGTAGGATAAATCAATCATGTATGATAATCAAATCAAACAATCAATCAATCAATCATAAAGTCACTCATGTTGGGCCCCTACCAAAGCCCGTTTATTTTAGCATGAATTAATTTCGTAAATTCCATCAATTGGAATTATAAAATTTAATTTTTGCTTACTTTAAAACTTATTTAAAACAGAGGAGACGTAGAAATTGTTTGCCAGAAGGAAAGATGGCAACAAAGTTTCATTAAAAATGGGATTCTTAGGTGACTTTGTTGATTACTCTCTCAATCAAAGAGCACCAGCTGGACATGAATCAACTGAGACACCAATTGGGAACGAATCAGTAACCAAAATCTAAAAAGCTTTAGGGTAGAATACAGCTACGCCGTTGTCAACATTAATAGCGACTAAATCACATGCGCCCCTAGAGCCATTAATTATTATTCCGCTGCATCTCACTCTTGTAAACACTCTATCCATCCCAATCCCACCAATAGACCTAGCTTGCTATACTCCGCGACGTCATGGGACGCTGGGTCTTGGGTTCAAAAATAGTCAACAAGTCGGGCAGTCCCATGCAAGAGTTGACAGCCGAAAACACTAGTGAAAATACCGAGGACTTCATTTCAAATGGCTCACCTTATCCTCCTAATATATAAGCTGCTCCGCGTAAGGATCAATTGCTATGAACCCCCCCCCCCCCTCCCTCCCTCCATCACTGCCAAACCGAGGTTTGCAAGTTACTACTTTGATGCACCGGTAACAGCCGACGTGATGCTCCATGTGGTCAACCGTCTGAATCAGCCTTCGTCATAGTTGAAATATCAATATCTCCACTGCCGGTGCAATCTATAACAATGAGGATCTCTGGCTTCTAGCCTTAAGTAACTGGTACACCGTCCCGATTGGTGACTGTTGCTACAAGAACTCTCAAGCATCGAGGTGAAGACCCATTGATGAAGGCTGTGGTGTAGGACCTGAAGAACAAGGTTGTTAAAGAGAGAGTCCGACTGTGGCAAACGAGCGTGAGGAGATGGCGTAGAAGATATAGAAGGAAATGATGGGGGTGAGATGGTTAGATGGAGGGTGGTGAGCAGGGTGAACGTGCTTGGGTTTCATGCACACAGGGAGTGAGAACCAGCTCGGAATCATGAAGGAACTCCAGACAATCTAGGGAAAGGGAGGCAGATCTCCACTTAGCAAATTCTTTCCTCGGAACCAGCGGCTTCTTCTTATGGATCTTGTGATGGAAAACTTCAAGCAACCTAACTTTAGCATTAGGATGAGACGGTTCAACCTTCGTTATTCTCATGGAAGCGACCAGTTAACGCATGGAAGGCTAATCCCAATCCTTGCTTATTTTAGAACACAGATACTACTCCAACCCGGGAACTAAATGCAAACACTGAGAATTTCCTCAGCTTGGATGACAACAAGACTGATGCGAACTCTTATAGCAGCTTAAATATCCTTACAAAATGAGTCTCCAATGTACAAATGCCATGAAACAAAACAGACCGAATCTGCATGCAGCCAAACATCTCATGAATCATCCTCAACTGGGTATCTTTTGAGCCTAAATATATCTGACAGAAATCATCATCTTTGCTATGGAATGGCCTGAATCGTTCATCTCAATCCACAACCACAATGCCGAGACTCCATGCATGAGAGTCGATGCGTATGAGGGGGTGGATATCATTGGTAACATGGATGATAGGAGAAGGATATTGATGGGTATGAGGATACGGGGAAAGAAGGGGTTGTAGTGGTGGGTCTAGATAGGCATGTGCATGAGGGTACGTGGTACGGGTATGAAGGTGGTCACGCATGGCCGTGCATGGCCATGCATGGGTGAGAATAATGAACTTGAGGGGCACCGAAAAGAGAGTGGGTGAGTGGTGTGGTGTAGAGAGAGAAAAGGTGGTGAGGGGTATGTGGGGGGTTAAAAGGGTTTATGTATGGGCATTATAAGATGGCGGCGAGATGGGTATGGGAAAGGTGATAAGAAAATGGGTTTAGATGAGAGGTGGACGGATGAGGAATAGGTGGTGAGTGAAAGTGAAGGAAAATGGGCTTGGTGAGTCTATGGAACAAGAAATGGGTGTGGTTATTTGATTGGATGAGTATGAGAGATATAGATGGGTGAAGGCGGTGAGCATCAACGTGGGTATGATGGGATTTAAAAGATATGGGTGGCTTTAGTGAACCGGGTAGTGAGAGAAAAATGGGTTTGGTGACATTCAAGAAGAAATGGTGGTGTGTATGGAAGCAAGAAAGATGGGTATGAGACTAAGAAGGGTGATGACGTGCATGAGAACCAAGGTGCATGGAGGTTGATAGGAAATGGGTATGGGTATGATGGCCGGGTTTGCATGGGTCTCATGTACATGGATGGGTGAATTCGGAACTTTGAGGAATGCTTTAGATGAATTATGGATTGCCATGCAGGGTGTACGAAACGAATGGAAGGTGATGGATATGAATAAGTGCAGCCATGCATGGGGTTATGGGTATGATGGTATGGGGTTGAGTGAAATGGGTTTGAGATGATGACCAGGTTTGCATGGGTCTCATGCACGTGGGTGAGTGGATTTGGAACCTCAGTGAAGCCTATGGATGAGTTTTGGAGGTTATGCAAGGTGAAGGAAACGGGCTGTGGATATAGGAGAGGAATGTTTGTGACGGGTGTGGGAGAGGAATAATGAATAGTGGGTATGGGTGTGAAGCATTTCGATGGGCATGAAGGCGGATGGAGTGATAAGCTTGCATGAAGGCTGTAGGCATGTTAGGAAGGTTGGAAAAATGGGGGGTGGCCATGCGCATCATACGAACATAGGGATGGAAAGGCGGCAGTGGGACCCGACAGAGATGTGGCTGTGAGTTGCTGCTACTCAGAACATGAACTTCATCCCATAGAGCCTTCAACCATGAATCGCCCAATCTCCATAAGCTACAGCTTTAACAAAAACTTTCAAAATATCCACACAAAATACCATATCCCAAATTCCCTGAATTCAATGCTCCATTTCATGATGAGCAAGAATGGCGAAAATCTTCTTCATAGTCTGCTAGAAGGTAGCGGCAGAGGCACCAACGAAGACACAGTAGTCGATACTTCATCCTCCGTACGCTAGGCTGAACCCAACTGTGGATCCTTGAAATACACTCGTCACTAGCCCTTCGGCATCATGATAGCTACATAGGTCCTTTACATAAGTAACTAGATACCTCAAGACCTCACATGAAGCTTCATCAATGGTCATCAATGACTTCTTCTAGTGCTATAGACCTGGCTACGAAATTGAGGGGAGTGCTTCTAATTGGTTCAAAATTGCATGCAGTTGGATTCCAAAGGCATGGAACATGTTATTCTCTTGGTCGGATCCCTCACTCCCCTCAATAGGTGCCTGACAATGAACCCAGTCCCCTTAGAGGTCATAATGAACCCAGCGATCAGAGTATAACAGCACAACCCGTGCCCATTTAGCAAGGTTATTTTCCTCTCCTCTCTGACATATGCATGCAGTCGAGAGGGCCTCAAAACGTTACTCCATCAAGCCTAACCCCAACATTCAACATAAGGGTAGACATCTTGAATGCATCTTCTGCGCTCTTATGCTTTACGCAGGCTAATATCATTGAGTTTCATGCGGTTTAACTCTTTCTTTTCATATTGTTGAACGCTTGTTGTACCAGATCTGTGTACCCACATATCATTCAATACATGGCAGATCCAAAAACATCCATCCAAACCTATTCTTACCAGCATAATGGCGCTCAGCAAACCATTCTTGGTAGGAGTCGATTTCCAAGTACCTAGCAACGACAATCAATTACATCGGTACCTTGAACGCATCTTGTCAAACCTTGAATCATCTAGGGTTCATCAAATGCTCCTCATTCCAAGAGTCTGACTCAGCCAGCACAAAACACTTGATCAATCTGTCTTTCCCAGAGATCAGTCAACTGCTCAAGGTATTCCTCAATACACTATTCGAAGTGAAGACTTCGTAACCATAGTCCACACCCTGAGCTCCTCAAGTGATGAGACATAAACCATGATACTCCACAACCAGTTATATGTGAACAAATAAACAGGAGTGGTGAAAGTGCTTAAAAACAGAGTAGGAAAAATGGGACCCAAGAAATCTTTAAACAAAACCACATTTTTGGAATGTTAAACGAGATCAAAACAGGTGGGACAAACGGAAAAGCTTCAAAATAACTATTGAACGTTAAACCCAAACCCAGAGAGGGATACCACCACTTACAGAGGGAAGAACAGGAGTATCCACAAGGATAAAAGAAAAACAGAGCATTATATGTAAATAAGCAAGTTCAATCAAACGAACAACAAACGATGCTCAAGAATCAACAAAGAATGAAACAAAACATTCAAGCGAAAGCCGTTCAAGCCCAAGGTTGCCTTACTTGATGATCCGCAACTCCACCTTCTTTTTCTTCTCATTCCCCCTGTCTCAGTTTCTCCTGCCTTTTTTCTCTTCTTTTCTTCTTCTTCTGGATACCTCCTTGCTTGGCAAGCTATCACCTGCCCTCCTGTTCACCCCTCAGCAAGCATGGCCTCTCCAACCACCTTCATAGCCAACCATCACCTTCTCTGCTCCTACATCTCCAATGCAGCCGAGATCCATGCCTAGAGAGGGGTCCCCCAACACTTCAAAAATAAAACAATGAAAATGAAAAAGAAACATCAACTCTCCCCCGGGCCCCCACCCCAACAGGGGTCTACAGATTCATATTACTCTAAAAGGGTTTTAAATGCTTAGAGTGTGTATAGATTGTAGGAAGAGTGTAAATAATTTCTATTTTTTATTTTTGGAAATTAATTTTAATTTATTTTATTTTATTCTATGAGTCTTATATTTTTGGGAAGTGTCCTATTGAGAATTATTTTTTATTTTATTTTATTTTATTTTATTCTATTAGTGTTATATTTTTGGGAAGAGTCCTATTGGGATTGTGCTAGTGGAGTCTCATTCCTTTTATAAGTAAAATCACCTTCCACTTTGTGTCATCTTCTAATTACAAGTAGGTTCCCATTTGGACAGTGTTAGTGGCCTATAAAAGCAGGTCACCCCTCTCTATACTTATATACCAATTTTTTAGAGAGTTTTTCAGGGAGTATTTTCATACATCTATTTGGGAGGAATTTATTCAAAAACCCGAGTTGTACACATTTCGCTTTCAGAGTGCACCCAAGGCGAGATCTGGTTGTTGAATCCTGAAGGTAGACCACTGGTACCCTAGTGCACCGAGTTCGTCTTTGAGGATGGTGGATCTATTTCAAGGACAGTGTTTGTCACGCCTCAGCCGATAAGTTTTTCTTTTTATTCATTTTGTTCTTTGTTTGTGTCTTTTGGGTTAATCTTTTGTTTCCATACCCTTAAATTCCAACAATCTTGAAATAAATCCAAATGGAAGCTTCCCTAGTTCACACCCATCTTGACACCTCTAAAATTGATCCATTCAACGGGACATTCTTTAAGAGATGGTAGGAAATGGTTTTCTCTGCAATTGATGTAGTGAACTTGGGATACATTTTGACTGACCTAAAACAAGAAGATGGTTCTCATCTGTTACTAACATGGAAAACTGATAAAATCCTAATGAGTTGTGAAAGGGTTATGCACCTAATATAACATACTTGAAAGTGTGGGGGTGTTTAGCTAAAGTTCTTCTCCTTGAACCTAAAAAATGAAAACTAGGTCCTAAAACCTTTGATGCAATGTTGGTAAGTTCAGGAGCACCCTTGAACTTGTGGGGGGAAGCTATCTTATCTGCATGTCATATTCAAAATAGAATACCTTACAAGAAATTCCTAGGTTCCAAGTTTGATATGAAAAACCTATGAGAGACAGAGGTGATTCTATGAATTAAAATAACTAGAACACCTATTGGGCTTAAACTTTCTCAAGAGCACTATGTTGAAAAGATCCTAAGGAAATTTGAACACTTTGATTGTAAACCAGTATCAACTCCTTATGAACCCAGCTCACAACTGAAGAAAAATAGAGAACATAGTGTTGCCCAAATAGAGTATGCTCATATCATAGGGAGCCTAATGTACTTAATGAACTGTACCAAACCTGACATTGCTTATGTAGTAGGTAGATTGAGTCAGTACACCCAAAGTCCTAATCAGGACCATTGGACTGTTGTTCATAGAGTCCTTAAGTATTTGAGAGGCACCATTAACTATGGTTTGTGCTTTAGTGGATTTCCAAGTGTCCTTGAAGGATTTAGTGATGCAAATTAGATCTCAAATTCAGATGAGATGAAATCTACTAGTGGATATGTTTTCATTCTTGGTGGGAGTGAAGTTTCTTTGAAGTCTACTAAGCAAACTTGCATTACTCAGTCTACTATGGAGGCTGAGTTTTTTGTCTTAGAAAAGGCAAGTTTGAGGTTAAGTGGCTTAGAAACCTCTTAGCAGATATTCCTTTATGGACAAGACCAACCCCGTCCGTGTCTATGCGTTGTGATAGCCAAGTTGCAATTGCTAAGGCTAAGAGTAAAATATTTAATGGGAAGAACAGGCAAATATGCCTAAGGCACAATATTGTACGACAGCTGCTTGAAACAGGGGTTATATCCCTAGAATTTGTGAAGTCAGAATTGAATTTGGCCGATCCTTTGACCAAACCACTAAATAAGAAACGAGTGGGAGAAACGTCGAGGGGGATGGGGCTTATGCCTATTACAGAAGTCAAGAGTGGTGGTAACCCAACCTATTAGAATGGAAATTCCATGAAGTAGGTTCATATGGGTAATAACAAATCACTTGTTCACTTGAGGTGCTCTATCAACTCTAATTGTATGAGAGTCCATCCCTATGGTGTAGATAGAGCATATTCTGCATTGACTAAGGTTGAATGTTTACTCTTAATGAATACCATATTCCTTATGGATGGTATGTTTAAATGCAGAACATACTTGATGGATTCACCTATATGAGAGTGGAGGTGGGGCCGCTTCCTATGAGAACTTAGGCAAGTCCTCTAGAACTCTTATCAATATCCAGGAAGGGCGCATGGCCTATTTGTGCCAACCCAATTTGTACAGCTTGTGGTGTAGTTGAGAAAACCAATGTGGATAAAAGTCCCTTGAGTTACATAAAGAAACATTGGTTCATAGAAATTTATTTTCACCATGTTTTGTGATTCAATACTTATTTGTCCTAAGACTAGTTCATAGCCTTTGGGCACCAGTACTGATGCATTAGATTCTTTTTTCCTCAAAATAAAAAATAAAAAATTACCTTTACACTCTGTGGGGGATTGTAGGAAGAGTGTAAATAATTTCTATTTTTATTTTTGGAAATTACTTTTAATTTAATTTATTTTATTATATGAGTCTTATATTTTTGGGAAGTGTCCTATTGAGAATTATTTTTTATTTTATTTTATTCTATTAGTGTTATATTTTTGGGAAGAGTCCTATTGGGATTGTGTTAGTGGAGTCTCATTCCTTTTATAAGTAAAATCACCTTCCACTTTGTGTCATCTTCTAATTACAAGTAGGTTTCCATTGGGACTGTGTTAGTGGCCTATAAAAGCAGGTCACCCCTCTTTATACTTATATACCAATTTTTCAAAGAGTTTTTCAGGGAGTATTTTCATACATCTATTTGGAGGAATTTATTCAAAAACCCGAGTTGTACACATCTCGCTTTCAGAGTGCACCCAAGGCGAGATCTAGTTGTTGAATCCCAAAGGTAGACCACTGGTATCCTAGTGCAGCGAGTTCGTCTTCGAGGAGGGTGGATCTATTTCAAGGACAACGTTGGTCACGCCTCAGCCGATAAGTTTTGCTTTTTATTCATTTTGTTCTTTGTTTATATCTTTTGGGCTAATCTTTTGTTTCCATACCCTTAAATTCCAACATGGATTAGTTGATGAAGTCACCCACAAAACGATCATGACTCAAAAATTTCTCAGGAAATATTTTTGATAAACTAATTCAAGAGAAGGAAAGGTAGAAATATGATTTTTCACCTTCGAAAATCTCTATGGCTCCTTTTTTATGAAAATGTCTTCAAATGGCATGAAAGCTTTAATATTGCGGGTAAGTTAACACTTGCCATTCATCTAGGTTATGAAAAGCCAAGGAAAAGACCTATGAGAGCTTTAGAGCTTGTTCAATAACATCTTAAAAAATAGTTCTCAAAAATCAAATTTTAACTCAAAAATAGTTGAACTATATTCGTAAATTCAAATATGAATTGTTTCGACTTATTATTTATGAATTACATGCACTTATATAAAATTTAACTTTGTTTGGATTTTGGAAAGTTTGAACAAAAATGTGATAGAAAGAAAATGAAGAAAAAATTAAAGAAAATGAAGAAAAAATTAAAAAAAGAAAAAAGAAAAAAGAAAAAATGAATGAAAAAAATTAAAATTAATAAATTATTTCTACATGTTTTTCAAATTCATTTAATTTATTTTTTAAAATATATAATTTCGTAATTAATCAACCATGAGAATCATTTATTTAACAAATTTATTTCTTTCCTTGGTATTTTCCTATAACGAAACATATCATAAAAGGAATTTCAATTATTTCTTACCATACTTTATAAAAACACCTTAAACATCTCAAATCTACTCTCAAAATAATTTTTTATAAATATATTTTTCATAAAAATCTTATGAAAATCATATTCTCCGTCTAGTTGTTGGGCTAGCCCCATTGATGGAGCCCATGAGGGCTAAAAGTACTTTTGCGACCTATGGGTGGACTGTTTTCTAGTAGTAGTTACATCTGTACGAGCAACCGTGTGATGAGCTCTATTAGGGAACCCGTTTGTAATGGCTTTCTCTAACTTTGTCGTTACCTGCATGTTGACTTCACATGAAGGTGCTCTCCATCATGTGTGGAAGACTTATTTGGTGAGATTTCCTCAATTTTGCAAAAACAAAAAAAAACAAAAAAAAAAAGAAAAAAAAAAAAGAGGAAAAATGCAAGTAGAATGAGAAAAAATGTGAAAAAATGAAAAATAAAATAGAAATTAATAAATTATTGTTATATATTGTTTTAAATTTATTTTAGTTATTTTAACTTTTTTATATGAATATTAAATAATTTAAAAATACATAACTCTATAACTAAATTAAGTTGTATTTGATTTGTTTTACTATTTTCCACAATAAAAAACCAAATATAAGAAAACTGATTTTTTATTTATTTTTTCTTTGTAAAACATTTTGAAACTAAATATAACCTTAAAGTTTGAGATGGGTTGTTATTGCGGTCCTTATCTTTCTCTCTGTGTAGTGTCACGCTTTTTGGGCCATAGGACTTATGGGATGCAATTTGATAAAAAGGAAAATTAGTTGATTATTTTTTTATTCTTGTAAAAAATGTATTTTTTTTTAAAGTTATGTTTAGTTGATGGAATATAAAATGAGATAGGATAATAAATGAAATTACCTATTCTATCTTATGTTCAACCAAATATAAGATAGGATAAGTGAATTAATTGCCTTGGAACCAAGAAAAGTATATTAATTATCAATAAATTGATAATTTATTAATTTATCAATTAATTAATAACTTATTAATTTATCAAGATATTTCTTATTTTTCCAAAATATTGTACTAATATCATTTTATTGTAAAATTTACAAGAACGCCACACGAGAAATACTTCTTTCCATATTACAAAAAGTTAAAGATAAGATTTAAGACGATATCAATTTTAAGAAGAAAAAAACAACACTAGACATATATTTTATAAAGTTCTTCTAAACAAATCATATGGATTAATTATATATTAGGAAATTATTAATTTATGTAGTGAGTCCTATATAAAACTATGCAGATTTTTCTATAATGTATTATCTTCTAAATGTATCAAATTATTACTATAGCACGTTGGACTCAAACCATGACTAACAAAAAAAAAATTATTTAATCAAAGTAATCAATTTATTGAGCATTAATTTATCAAATTTTTATTGCAATTATATCTCTTATACATGGGATATGATAATCATAAATGGAGATATTGATTATAAATATCCATGGTTATAAATTTATTCTTATTGTTGTAAATGAAGAGTGGTGAATGACCACATTGATGGTCATTATGAACTCCATTTACTCATCTTTAAGATGATTAATGGGAGTTCATATTATGAAGCCTATAAAAGACTTCTTACACCCCATGTAAGAGATCCCGAGAAAAAGAAAGAAAAGCTCTTCCTCTCATTCTCTCTCTCTTTCTTTCATTCTCTCAACACTTCTCTTTGATTTCTCACCCCCCCTATATATATATATATATATATATATATATATATATTATTAAAGTAATATAGTCATCCCTACTTTTATTTGAGTCACATTTATTCACATTTTACAACACGTTATCAACACGAATTGATCTGAAGGTAATTCTCATATCTTAAACTTGAAGTTATTTATATAGAATAAAATTTTACATATTTATATTATTGTTGATTTATTTTGTTACATATTGTTAAAAGTTATAAACAAATTATTTGATTTTGTTTATAATCAAAGTTATACCAATGCTATCAATTTATTATAATAATATTGTTTTGTCATATATATGAAGTTATTTGACAATGTCAAATATCACAAAACTCGAATTTGTGGCACTTGACATTTCGGGAAAGAACTATCTATCTTGGATCCTTGATGTTGAATTACATCTTGATGCAATGAACCTTGGAGCTACGATCAAACAAGGAAATCAAGCATCCCTGCAGGATCGCGCAAAAGCATTGAGTTTCCTTCGCCATCACCTCCATGAAGGTTTAAAAAATGAGTATCTTACGGTAAAGGACCCTTTTACTCTATGAAGTAATTTGAAGGAAAGATACGACCACCAGAAAACTGTGATTCTCCCAAAAGCTCGATATGATTGGATGCACCTAAGGTTGCAAGATTTTAAAACTGTTAGTGAATACAACTCTGCACTTTTCAAAATCAGCTCTCAATTAAAGCTGTGTGGAGAAAAAAATCATAGAAGAAGACATGTTAGAGAAAACTTTTACTACGTTTCATGCCTCGAATGTGCTCCTGTAGCAACAATATCAAGAGCATAGATTTACAAAATATTCTGAATTAATATCGTGTCTTCTTATTACTGAACAAAATAATGAGCTTTTGATGAGAAATCACCAATCTCGTCCAACTGGATCTGAACCATTCCCTGAAGTAAATGCAATATCGTCCCAAACTCGTGGACATAGACGAGGACGTGGTCGTGGTCATGGAAGAAATCCCCAATACCATGGTTCTTATAGTAATAATTCTCAGAAAATGAAAGCCTCATTGCACCACCAGAAATGGAACAATACTGAGACAAAACAAGAAAATGGGAAACGTTTACAAGATAAACCTCCTAAGAACCATGAGAATAATTATTATCAATGTGGTATGAAGGGGCATTGGTTGCGTACCTGTCGTACGCCCAAACATTTGGTCGACCTTTACCAAGCATCAATAAAAGCAAAAGGAAAAGAGATAGAGATGAACTTTACCGATGGTGATGGATTGGACCTAACCTACTATGACATTGATTTCTTTGGAGGTCCCAATGAAAAAACATATCATTTGATAAATGATGAGAAAATTAACATTGATTGATGTTACTTTTACATGAAATAATATATTATTATGCCTTATATTTACATCTGATTTTCTTTGTTATTAACATTATGCCTTGTTTTTTTTTTTTTGTTATATCTGAAATCCATGTGTTATTTGGTCTCAAGATGAATGAGAATGATGTATGTTTCACAGACTGTGGGACCATGCACATAATTCTTCGAGATAAAAGATATTTCCTCGAATTGACATTAATAAAAGCTAATGTAAGTACCATATCTGATACTACAAACTTAGTTGAAGGCTCTGGAAGAGCAAACATAACGTTGCCAAATGGAACTAGATTCCATATAAATGACACTTTACATTCTAGAAAATCCAGAAGAAATTTGCTCAATTTTAAAGATATCCGCAGAAATGGATATCATACTGAAACTATGAATGAAAATAATGTAAAATATCTTTACATTATTTCCATTATATATGGCCAGAAGCTTATAATGGAAAAACTCCCGGCTTTCTCCTTTGGGTTGTATCATACAACTATAAAGCCTATTGAATCGTATGTTGTTGTGAACTAGAAGGTCAACGACCCAAAAGTTTTTGTCCTTTGGCATGACAGGCTAGGTCACCCAGGGTCTTCAATGATGCGTCGAATAATCGAACACTCACATGAGCATCCACTAAAGAACCAGAAGATTCTTTCTCCCAATGAATACTCATGTGCTACCTGCTCACAAAGTAAATTGATAATCAGACCATCTTTTACTAAAGTCATATATGAGTCACCAGTCTTTTTAGAAAGAATACATGGGGACATATGTGGGCCTATCTATCCACCATGTGGACCATTCCGTTATTTTATGATCTTAATAAATGCTTCTACTAGGTGGTCACATGTTTGTCTCCTTTCTACACGTAACGTTGCCTTTGCTAGACTCCTTGCACAAATAATCAGATTACGAGCACAATTTCCAGATTATCCAATTAAGACAATACGTCTTAATAATGCTGGCGAATTTACTTCTCAAACATTCATTGACTATTGCATGTCAGTAGGGATAAATATTGAGCATCCTATTGCTTATACTCATACCCAAAATGGTTTAGCAGAATCCTTCATCAAACGTCTCCAATTAATAGCTCGACCATTACTAATGAAAACCAAATTACTTACTTCCGCCTGGGGACATGCTATTATGCATGTTGCAGCTTTAGTCCGTATTCGACCTACAACTTACCATGAATACTCCCCTTCACAACTTGTGCTTGGAAAACAACCAAATATCTCTCACTTACGAATCTTTGGTTGTGCAGTATATGTACCAATTGTACCTACACAACGCACTAAAATGGGTCCCAACAAAGACTTGGGATTTATGTAGGTTTTGATTCTCCATCTATCATAAGATATCTTGAACCTTTGACAGACGATGTTTTTACAGCCCGCTTTGCAGATTGTCATTTTAATGAGAGTGTTTTCCTGTCATTAGGGAGAGAAAAGCCGATTCCTGAAGAACAACGAGAAATTAGTTGGAAAACATCTACTATGAACCATCTTGATCCTCGTACAAATCAATGTGAACTAGAAGTTCAAATGATCATTCATTTGCAAAATCTTGCAAATCAATTACTAGATGCATTCATTGATACAAAGAAAGTGACAAAGTCACATATCCTGGCTACAAATACTCCAGCATGGATTGATGTCCCTGTAGAACATTTAACAAATGAATCTAAGATACACCTGAAGCATGGTAGACCTGTTGGCTCAAAGGATGTAACTCCTCGGAAGAGAAGAACCCAAGAAAAACTTGGCACTCTATAAGAGGCCATCAAAATGACTAATCAGTTTAAAATTGATAAATCTATAGCCCTAGAAGAGGCACAAATAATGTAGAAAGCCCCTGAAGAGGCACATATTGAACAAAAAGCCCCCGAAGAGGCACATATTGAATAAGAAGCCCATGAAGAGCCACATATTGAATGAGAAGCCCCTGAAGAGGCACAAGTACCTAAAAATTGTGAGATCTCAGTAAGTTATGTACACATGGGAGAAAAATGGGATCGAAATAATATTGTTATTAACAATATTTTTACTTTCCAAGTTGCCTCTGATATCATAAGAAATGATGAAGATCTCGAACCACGAAATGTGGAAGAATGTCGACATAGAAATGATTGGCCAAAATGAAAAGAAGCTATACAGGCAGAGTTAAACTCATTAACAAAACGAGAAGTTTTTTGATCTGTAGTCCAAACACCTGAAAATGTAAAGCCTGTTGGGTACAAATGGGTATTTGTACGAAAGCACAATGAGAAAAATGAGATCATAAGATATAAAGTGCGATTAGGAGCACAAGGTTTCTCGCAAAGACCTAGTATTGACTACGAGGAAACATATTCTCCCATCATGGATGCAATTACATTTTGTTTCTTAATTAGTTTGGCAGTCTCAGAAGGACTGGATATGTGTCTCATAGATGTTATTACAACATATTTATACAAATCCATGGATAATGATATATACATGAAAATCCCTGAAGGATTTAAATTGCCTGGAGCAAATAGTACAAAGCCTCATAGCATGTACTCAATCAAGTTACAACAATCCTTGTATGGATTAAAGCAATCTGGATGCATGTGGTATAATCGCCTTAGCGAATACTTGCTAAAAGAAGGGTATGTGAATAACCCTATATGCCCATGCATCTTCATTAAGAAATTAGAAATCGGATTTGTAATTATTGTAGTGTATGTTGATGGCTTAAATCTTGTTGGAACTCCTGAAGAGCTCACAAGAACAACAAATTACTTGAAAAAGGAATTTAAGATGAAAGATCTTGGAAAAACAAAATTTTGTCTCGGCTTGCAGATCGAGCATTTTCCAAATGGAGTTTTAGTACATCAATCAACATACATTAAGAAAGTTTTGAAGTGTTTTTATATGGATAAAGCGCATCCTTTAAGTTCTCCAATGGTTGTCCGATCACTTGATGTGAAAAAAGGACCCATTTCGTCCTTGCGAAAAAGATGAAGAGTTACTTGGTCTCGAAGTACCATATCTTGGTGCTATTGGTGCACTTATGTATCTTGCCAATTGTACATGTCTAGACATTGCTTTTTAGCAAGATACAATTCCGCTCCAACTCGAAGACATTGGAATGGTATCAAACATATATTGCGTTATCTTCGCGGGACTACTGATATGGGTTTATTTTACTCAAGGGAATCAAAACAACAATTGCTTTGATATGTAGATGCAGGATATCTTTCAGATCCATATAAAGGTAGGTCACAAACAGGGTATATATTTAATTGCAATGGTACTACTATTTCATGGAGATCTGTAAAACAAACAATGGTGGCCACATCATCAAAATCATTCAGAAATACTGGCAATTCATGAAGCAAGTCATGAATGTATATGGCTAAGGTCTATGATTGATTCGTTCCCAATTGGTGTACCTTGATTTCGGTCCTCAGACGGGAGTAATCAACAAAATTTATAACCTATATCACCATGTACTAGGATAGCCTCAGCTAGCATAGCATAGTGGCTCTAGGATCGTTCACTGGGAAGGGTTTTCAACTCACAATTGATATTAATTTAAAGTTGAATTGGTGCTTTTTCATTTCAAGGTTAGCTTTAAAAGAAAACATAAACTTTGGTTTAAAAAGGATTGGTTTTAAGCTAATAAAAAATAAAGTAACAGAAATTACATATAAAAAAAGTGTTTCTTGGAGTTATTGGATCACTGGGGTCAGGCTCCTAATACAAAAATAGAGTTCCGGTCACTTGAATCTTTTCCTCGCATTGGAGATTTAACATATAGTTATTTCTTAAATCGGTGTGGTACAGATGCTTCCCTTTTATGGATTCAAACACTAAATCCCTCTCACTTATTCATCTTGCAATGGCTCGTGCCTCTCACCTAGCATTTTCCATTCAAGGTGATCCTTAACCTTGGATTTCCCTTCGAAAGCTTGCAAGAGATAACTAATGGATGTCTCCTTAGAGTCCAAAAGCTTACCAAGTGTTGGCTATTATAGAAAATCCTACCTTTGAACCACCTCCCAAAGGCTCGCAAGAGATAAACTAGCGCATCTCAATGGACGGAGATCACTTGCCTTACCAAGTGTTGGCCTAAGTGATTTAAAGGCGTTTTAAATTAACTAAAAACATAGAAACCATTAACGGGTCACACTTTCTCTTCATTAAAAGCTTAAACAACAAAACTTCCAATTTTTGCATTCGGAACCTTACGCGGCTTCCTTCACTCCAAGAAACAAAAAGCCTAGCCACTCATTCTCCGAGAAAACATCCTCAAAGCTTGTTTGGCTAGAAAGAAAAATACAATAAAAAATGAGTAGGTAAGACATAGCAAAGCTCTGTGTATTACTTCCTTCAAAAGTATACAAAAAATTGGTCTCTGAGAACAAGCTCCCGAGATCTCTGTGTAAATAAAATTACAAAACTATATATATATAAGGTTATTCACCCTTTGTTCTTACTTATTAACTAAGGAATCCTATGATTGGTGGATTACAAGGAGAAAATGGGGATTTAAACAACAAATATCTGAAGAAAAAATCTAAAAGAGTCGGTCGCAAATATCTGGAAGCACTTAGCTGGATTTGTAGGCATGCAACATGGGCTACAAAATTTCGAAAGCTGAAAGTCTCCATTTCACACAAAAAGGCTGATTTCGCAGCTAGCACTTTGTGATTTCGCAGCTGTGAAATTGGCTTTCAACTTGGTGCGGTTGGCTTCCAGTGGCTATAACTTCTTCATTTCAGCTCCAATTCATGCACCATTTAAAGTGTTGGACTCCTGACTTCCCGAGCTTCGAAACGAAATATAGTATGCATGAAATGGACTCCAGAAAGTGCTCGAAATGTGTCCAAGAGTTGCTATCTTCTTGAATTTCTTCATGTTAGATTTCTCTCTTTGTTTCTTCTCCTTGCATTCATGATTTGCTTTTGGCAAAGGACTACAAAGCTCTAAAGCTTAGATTCTTCTTGTAAATGAGCTTCCATTTGCTTTGCCATGGATTCTAAAGAACTCTCCTTAATCTTGGATTGTTTTGGTGATCAAAAAGCTATCAAAAACACCAAAACTTAACACAATTTGATTAGAAACGATTGCAAGGGTCCTTAACATGCCAATTGAGTTAAAAGGTAATAACTACTACTCAAAAGTGTTTAAAAGAGTTAATTACAAGCTATAAAATAGCACTTTTTGAGTAGTAATCACTCCTCCCAACCGACATATTGCTAGTCCCTTAGTAATGAAGGAGAGAAAAAGAAAAACAAACAGTAATATAATTTACAAAATCATGCTGATCACTTCAAAAAATTTTAAGTGGCATGAAGATCAAACTCTCACATGGAACATTAATGATATAAAACTCAAACTTCAATAAGAGTTATCAAATACCTTTGCCTAATCACAATTCATAAAGAGAAGGCATTATGCAAATTTAAGCTTTAAAATAGTTTCCACTTCCAAAGGGCCAAACCTTACTCTTCCACAAAAATCTAAGTGTTACTTATTAGTTTCCGAATATAGTATGTTGAACTAATCTCTCCCCCCAACCTAGTTCTTTTTCAACACTTAGCAAACTGACAAAATTCAATAGGTTAAGAACGCACCTCATGGTTCACAATTTTTTTTTTTTTTAATTTTTATTGTAGGAGTACAAGGCTTAAAGGTATTCTTTTCTAAATTGTCCATATAACGGGGGTCCATCGATGACTCCCAACCAATTAAGGTTTAGGGCATCAAGCTTTAAGGATCTTTCAACCACTAACTTCTCGGATTTTACCCCGGACTTTTGAGAATGAATTTTAATACCCAAGCACCTACAGTATGTTAAACTCCACCTATTCACCCTTGTAATGAACATTGAGGTCGGTGACTCCCAACCAATGAAGGCTTAGGGCACCAGGTTTTAAAGATTTTCACCATATACCCCTCGGACCTTGCTCGAGTTTCAAGGCAAGTAAAACATTTTTTCTTTCTTTCTTTATTTTTTTCAAAGGCTCATTGACCTTTTATAAGGTGTCCCAACACTATTAAATGAGGCCAAAAGTACCAAGTCTAAATTTTCCTAAGTCAAGGGGTGAAATAGTTTTTCATTTTATAATTGGAACCTATTGTGCACAGTGTGTGAATAGCTTAAAGTGGAAGAACTAAGGTTGAATTCAATAGAAGTTTCAACAATTCATCAACTTTAGTAAGCATAATACAAACTCTAAGTCAAGTAAAAAAGACAAAAATTCAATTTCTCCATTTTCATTTGGAGAATTTTTCCTTAATAACCATAAAGAGTAGAATAAAAACTTTAAAAAAAAATTTTAAATTAAACAAAAACAACTAAATTACCAAAATAACTTAGCATTAATAATAAAACTTCCTTCCTCAACTCTCTTCCCTCCAACCAAGCTGAACATTACCCTTAATGTGGTAAGAGCGATTGAAAATACGGGGAGGAAGTGGTACCTCCTGAGTGACACAAAGTTTGAGTAGAATAGGAGAAACCATATGTTTCAAAAAAAATAAAAGAGATATGAGTAGAGGAAATAAAACAAGATTATGCCAAGTATACTAAAAAAATGATAGATATGTATTACTTTAAGAAAATACACTATGGAGCAAATACAAGTAATACATCCAATCCCAATTTATAAAACATAAAAAACATGGGATTACAAGTTCTACTAAATTAAAGAAATACAGAAAAGAAAATAGATAAATGATCAAATGGTGGTGGGAGGATCATGCGGAGACAATGGCTCAGTTGTAGAAGTTTGAGGGCTCAGGATGGATGCCTTTATCTGTCCTGTAGTCATCTCCTCAGGGGGCACAGTCTGTTCTGCTAGAGAAGGGTCCTAGGATGGATCTGTAGGCTCTGATGGGCCAGGTATATCGTGCTCAGGTGGCAATAGAATACCCAAATGCTGTTGTATCTACCTAAGGATGGCAGTATGCTGGGTCTAGGTGGCGATAAGCTGATCCTGATGTGCACGTATGGCCTCCATCTGTTGGGTCAAGACGCTCTAAGTAGCAGTCAATGTCTGCAAAGTATGACATAGGCCTCTGAACTCTAAAATGGATATGGCTATACTAGAGTCAGATGGATGAGGCTCGGATACAGCTGGTACAACTGGCGGAGTCCCGGGAGTGGCAAGAGGAGCAGAAGATGCAACCTCAAGCATAGGTCCTATAGAGGGCACTGTAAGGGCTGGTGCTCTGATGTCCGTAGGTATCTCAACCGGCTGTGGCTCCTCTAGATGCTCTGGCTGTGGTATCTTTGGATGCTCTGGTCCAGCTGGGGCTCCTGGCTGTGCATCATAAGCTGTCATACTAGTCCATTTGTCGAGAGTGAATATCTCTCGGCAAATGCGTCTGCGCTCAAGTTGAGGCTTAGAAGGATACCCCAAGTGCTCTAATATCTGACAGAGCAACCTCAAGAATAGTAGTGGAATGGCATCCGCTCTTAGTAGCTTCTTCTTGTGGACCTTCTCTTCAAAGTAAATAAGAACGGACATGATGAGATGATGAGGGCCAAAGAAAAATCCCTTTGATATCCGGAACAAGGCCTCTAGTAATGCACCATATGCTGAAGTGGATAGATGTTGTGGCACAGAAGTGCATTGAGAAAGAACATGCTTGGTGGTAGCTCCTTCCTCAAAAGATATGAGCATGTGGATGTCCCCCTGGATAGTATATGAACCATATCACTCTGAGAAGGATGAGCCCACACTCTATAATCCTCTAGACGTGCCGGCTCATAAGGAATGTGTAGGGCCTCTGCTATGTGTCTGGCTCCCAAGATACCATGACGTCCATCAATACTGAAGTGGATGACAGTAGAATCTCGGATGCGATGCGTAGTCATAGACTGATAAAAGTCTAATGTTACTCGGGGATAGAAGAAATTCCTTGGAGTCATTAGGTGCTCCAAATGGTACCTTTGAAGTAGATGGAATGAATCTCTGAGCTCTGGATGAAGCTTGAAGGTCTCTCTGTCAAAACAAAGCTTAGAGTGGAATGGCCTAGCTCGGTAATCCAAATTGCCCTCTATGGGCGGTTGAGTAACCCTAGGCCACCTGATAATCACCTCAGGAGTCATCCCAAAAGGAATCTGAGACTTTGTAGTAGGAGGCTGAGGCTCTGATGAAGGCTCTGATGGCTCTACTGGAGCTGATACTCTGGCTTTCTTCTTAGGAGGGCGACTAGTTGACTTTTGGGGACACGAGGAGCTTGCCCCTGGTGTAGTGGGTGGTCTCCTGGTCTCATATTGTCTCAGAGGGGGACTCGACGGCGCTCCATCTATTAAATGTGGGATGACAAGTGGCTGTGAAGGCTCAGTCATGGAGTCTTGCACAGGTGAAACTCTCGGTGCTCTAGTGCGGGCTGATGGAGATGGGGTCTTGGCTCCTCTTGTTTTGGCCATGGCTGATGTGAAGAAGCTTGAGAAAGGGTGGCCGAAGGTGCGCGAGGGGCTTTGTTTCAAACGGAGGTCCTCTGGAATCCCCTTGGATATGACGCTCTGGTTTGGCTCAATTTCGCACTTGAGGGGGCTTTTCGCAGGTCAAATTACCGGTGCGAAATGAAATATAACAATTTAAAGGTTTATTTTAGGATTTAAGTGATGGTTAGGCTTTTCGCAAGAGGAGGCCCATTTCGCAACAAAACCTCAAATTCGCAGCCAATGGGTGATTTCACATAGGCTTTCGTAGGTCATTTTGCAGCTGCGAAATGGGGTTGTGGGGCTGTGAAATGGCACAAGTGTGCTTAAGAAGTGTTTCACAGCTGCGAAATTTTTCGCATGGGGGTGCTTGGGCTGCAAAATTTGTCTTTGGAGGGTTTCGCAGGCCATTTCACAGCTGCGAAATGGGTATTTGGGCTACGAAATGGCGCACGTATGCCTAAGAGGTGTTTCGCAACTGCGAAAATTTTCCCAGGGGGTGGGCTTGTGACAGCCAAATGGTTTCGCAGAGGGGGGCTTGTTTCGCAGGGGAGCTCTTTTGGCCGCGAAATTTTCGTAGGCCAATGAATCTCTTTGCTTTTGAGCTCCTTTGGTTCCCTGTAGCCTTCCTTCACTTCTTTTGAAATTCCTCCTAATTTTGATCATTCAAAAAGTCTAAGTTATATCAAGATAACATAAATTAAAACTAAGATTAAAATCAAAACAATTAATAAAGCTCTTAATTTAGCAAAATTAAACAAAAATATGGACTTTGGCAAGACCAAGTCCATCTAATCCCTTTTTGGTTAGGATTTTTGTGGCTCAAGGAGGTTGACTTCCTCCTTATCTTGATTGAATGGCTCCATGAATGGTTTGAGACGATGGCCATTGACTTTAAAAGTGTCTATGCTGTTGGAATTCAGTAGTTCCACCACTCCATTGAAATGCACTTGGTGAATAATGAAATGACCTATCCACCTTGACTTCAGCTTACCAGGAAAGATATGGAGCCTAGAGTCATAGAGTAAGACTCTTTGTCCCTTTCGGAATTCTTTGTTGGAGATTAACTGATCATGTCACCTCTTCATCTTTTGTTTTGCAACTTTGGAATTGATGTAGGCATCATTTCTTAATTCCTCCATCTCATTAAGGTTTAAGCACCTCTTTGCCCCGACTCTGATTAAGTCCATGTGTACCTTCTTGATTGCCTATCAAGCCTTATATTCAACTTCCACAGGGAGATGACATGCTTTGCCATAGACTAGGCGATAAGGAGACATGCCAAGAATAGTCTTATAAGCTGTTCTATATGCCCATAGTGAATCATGGAGCTTAACAGACCAATCTCTTCTGCTCATGTTCACCACCTTCATCAATATATTCTTGATTTCCCTGTTTGCTAACTCAACTTGCCCGGAAGTCTGAGGGTGATAAGGTGTAGCTACCTTATGCTTCACCCCATACTTGGCTAATAGGGTTTCAAAAGGCTTGTTGCAAAAATGAGTACCCCTATCACTAATTATGGCCTTGAGCACCCCAAATCTTGAGAAGATGTTCTCTTTGAGAAACTTGAGAACCACTCTGTGATCATTGTGTTTACAGGGGACTGCCTCGACCCATTTAGAAACATAGTCTACCCCCACCAAAATGTAAGAGTTACCAAAAGACATTGGGAAAGGTCCCATGAAGTCAATGCCCCAAACATCAAAGAGATCAACTATTAGAATGGGGTTCATAGGCATTTGATTTATTCATGTCAGCTTCCCGAGCCTTTGGCATCTAGCACAGCTCCTACACATGGTGTAGGCATCTTTGAAGAGTAATGGCCAACTAAACCCTGATTGCAACACCTTCATGGCTGTTTTCTCAGAGGCAAAGTGGCCTCCACATGCATTCTCATGGCAATGACTGAGGATTCCTTGTTGCTCTTCTTCAGGGACACACTTCCTTATTATTTGATCTGCACAATACTTGAAAAGAAAAGGTTCTTCTCAATAATAAGAATGAATCTTTGCAAAGAAGTGCTTCCTATCTTGTGCTTTCCACTCACTTGGGATTTCACCAGTAACTAGATAGTTAGCAATGTGAGCATACCAAGGAGTGTTTTCTAGCAACATAAGTGATTCCTCTGGAAAGTCATCATTAATAGGTACAACATGGGAGTTGTGTGCTATAGCCAACCTTGAAAGGTGGTCAGCTACCACATTCTCCACTCCTTTATTATCTCTGATTTGGAGATTAAACTCTTGTAGCAAGAGAATCCATCTAATTAACCTTGCTTTTGCATCTTGCTTTGTCAATAAATACTTCAAGGCTGAATGATTAGTGAAAACTATGATGAAAGACCCTACTAGATAAGCACGAAACTTGTCTAAGGCAAACACTACAACTGACAATTCTTTCTCTGTGGTTGTGTAGTTCCTTTGAGCTTCATTCAACGTCTTGCTTGCATAGTAGATCACATAAGGCTTTCCATCTTCTCTTTGGCCAAGAACAACTCCTATAGCAAAGTCACTGGCATCACACATCACTTCAAAGGGTAGTTGCCAGTTAGGAGCCCTCACTATTGGAGTGGTTGTCAAAAATTGCTTCAGTTGCTCAAAACTCCTTTGACATCTCTCATCCCGTATAAACTTAGCATCCTTAGCCAATAATTCACACAGAGGTTTTGAAAGCTTAGAAAAATCTTTTATAAACCTCATATAGAACCCTGCATGTCCAAGGAATTGCCTTACTCATTTTATAGTTGTTAGGGATGGCAATTTGACAATAAGTTCCACCTTTGCTTTATCAACTTCAATGACCCTCTCAGAGATGATGTGGCCAAGGACAATTCCTTGTTGTACCATAAAATGGCATTTCTCCCAGTTGAGCACCAAGTCCTTTTCAATGCATCTGTTCAGAACCGCTTCCAAGTTGACTAAGCATTCTTCAAATGTACTTCCATACATGGTGATGTCATCCATGAAAACCACTATAATTCACTCCACCATATCACTGAAGATACTTAGCATACATCGTTGGAATGTTGCAGGTGCATTGCATAAACCAAAAGGCATTCTTCTGTAGGCATATGTTCCAAATGGACATGTGAAAGTGGTCTTCTCCTGGTCTTCAACATCGATTTCTATTTGAAAATACCTAGAGTAGCCATCCAAGAAACAACAAAAAGGATGGCCTGAGACTTTCTCCAACACTTGATCAATAAATGGCAATGGAAAATGATTCTTCCTTGTCATAGCATTCAATTTTCTATAATCAATACACACCCTCCAACCTGAAGTGAGACGTGTAGTAACTTCTTCTTCCCTTTCATTTTGTACCACCGTGATCCCTAATTTCTTTGGTGCCACTTGAGTAGGACTCACCCATGGGCTATCCGATATGGGGTAGATAATACCTGCTTGAAGTAACTTTAGAACCTTAGCTCGCACTATCTCTTGCATGTGAGGATTCAATCTTCTTTGAGGTTGACGAATTGGTTTAGCTTCTTCTTCCATGTATATATGATGTGTACAGACCAAAGGACTGATGCCTTTCAAGTCATATATTTGCCATCCTATTGTTTTCTTACACCTTTTGAGAACTTCAAGTAGACACACCTCCTGAGAAGTAGTAAGAGATGAAGATATAACAACAGGGTACTTTTTATTCTCTTCTAGGTATGTATATTTCAACTCCGTGGGCAGGGGCTTCAGATTGAGCTTTGGGGTTTCCTCTTTAGTAGCTTCTTGTGCTTCCTCTTTATTGAATAAAGGTAGAATTTCTTCTTTCCTCCTCCAACCTTATAGAGCAGCAAGCACATCTGAGGGTTCAGGCAACCCTTCTTCAAGATCCCCAAGACTTTCATTCAACTTGTCTTGCATCTTCTGAATACAATGCTCTTCCACTAGAGTGTCAATGATGCACACCTCTTCTGGACTTTTTTCTTCTTCTGGAGTAATTGGCTTTTTGGACATATAAAAGATATTGAGCTCCAATGTCATGTTGCCAAACATGAGTTGCATGAGTCCATTCCTACAATTTATGATTGCATTCGATGTAGCTAGGAATGACCTTCTAAGGATGATAGGAACATAATTAGTTTCCTTGACAATTGGGTTCATGTCAAGAACAACAAAGTCTACTGGATAATAGAAATTATCAACTTGAACTAAGACATCTTCAATTATCCCCCTTGGAATTTTCACTGATCTATCTGCTAGAGATAGAGTGATTGATGTTGGATTCAATTCACCTAGTCCCAATTGCTTGTAGACAGAGTATGGTAGCAAATTCACACTTGCTCCCAAGTCTAACAAAGCTTTCTCCACTACAGTTCCTCCAATCATGACTAAGATGGTAGGGTAACCCGGATCTTTGTACTTCAAAGGAGACTTGCATTGTATGATAGCACTTACTTGCTCAATCAAGAAGGCTTTCTTATTCACATTCAACCCTCTTTTGATAGTACACAAGTCCTTTAGGAATTTTGCATAAGTTGAAACTTGTTTAATCATATCTAGCAATGGGATGTTGACCTTCACCTGTCTTAATACTTCAAGAATTTTTGATGCATTTCTGATTCCCTTGTTCACATGCAAAGCTTGAGGAAAAAGTGGAGGGGTGTGTTTCTTCATCACATCTCCCATGATAAGTACTTTCTCCGGAGTTGCTTTCACTGTTGAATCATGGTCTTCTTTTCCTTCACTACTATATTTCTTCTTTCCTTTGATTTCCTCCCTCTTCTCTGTCTCTTCTTCTTCTTCTTTCTCAACATGTGGCTTGGGTGTTGGCAGCTCAACCTTTTTACCACTCCTTAGAGTGATCAAGGCTTTGACATCTCTCACCTGTGAAGACTCTCCTTCATGAGTTTCCACTTCATAAATACCCTTGGGGTTTTGGTGAGGTTGAGAAGGAAATCTCCCCTTCTCTTGCACTATGTTAAGGTTAGTGAGCCTTGAGATTGAGTATTGAAGATTATCTATCTTATGAGATAAGTCATTTTGCATTCCATCCATCCTTTTATTCAATGTATTCTCTACACTGTCAATTCTTTAACTGGGTTGAGCATTGATGGATTTCTGATCTCCAACAAAATCTCCCACAACCTTGCTTAGATTCACTATTGCTTGCTTAAGATTTGAAGCTTGTTGAGATGCTTGAGCTGGCTGTGTATACTGAGGTGCTCTTGGCTTCTAGGAGAAATTTGGATGGTTCCTCCAATTTGAGTTATAAGTATTTCCATATGAAGCATTGTTGTTAGGCTTGAATTGTCCAATAACATTTGCTTGATCTCCAAACATTTCCCTAGCAGCTAGAATTGTAGGGCACTTCTCCACCAAGTGCTCATAAGATTGACAAATAGGACATGGCTTGATTTGTACTTGTGTCTCAACAACAGCTTGCACTTCATGTATCTTTTTCAGTTCTAGCTCCTCCAATCTTCTTGTCATAGCTACAACTTTTGCTTTCATATCAATATCTTCATTCAAGGTGTACATCCCAACCTTAGCATTAAAATCATTCGATTAAGACTTCGTCTTCCCCACTTCTCCTTTGTTCGGTTCATCCCATCCCCTTGAAACTTCAGCCACATAACTCAAGAAGTCCATGGCTTCCTTCGGATTCTTACTCATGAAATCTCCTCCACACATACTCTCGAGGAGTTGCTTCATTGAGGAAGACATTCCGTCATAAAAGTAACTCACCAATAGCCATGTATCAAAACCATGATGAGGACAAGCATTGATGGCTTCCATGTATCTCTCCCAACACTCATAGAATTTCTCATTCTCTTTAGCTGAGAAGTTTGAAATTTGTCTTTTCAAGCCATTTGTTCGGATACTCCTGGGCCTTAAAGAATTAAGCCGAATCTTGGCTTTATCCTTCAAAGTAAAAGGAAATAGCTTTAGCCTCATCAAGTCGATTGAAGCTCCTCCCTCTTGGAATGTATTACAAACATCTTCAAATTCCTTGATATGTGCATAGGGATTCTCACTTTCCATCCCATGGAAAGTAGGTAGAAGTGGAACAATATGTGGTCTAATTACTAGCTGCTCTGTAGGGGGCACTATACATGATGGTGCACTTATACGAGGTAGATGCATGCGGTCCCTCATCGATCTGAATGCATTGGGATTGTCCTGATGACCATGGTGACTATGCTGATCTTCAGGTGTAGCTCATGATATTCAAGCTCAATTCCAATTCCTTTTTATGAGGTGTTTCAAGTTTCACAAGCCTTCCTCCACTATCCCGTATCCAATTTGGCATACACAACTAGTATCAACTAGTATCAACTGTAACAAAAACAAAGAAACAAAAGAAAACAAAACTACAAAAAGACTAAGATTAACTAAAACTAAATTAAAAGATATGTTAAAATATGAACAAGTAGAAGAAACAATTAAAAGAGTTAGTAAAATAAAAGAAAACTCACCAAACTTGTGATGAAGATCACAAGTACTCTGAAAAGATAATATCACTATAAAGTTGGCACCTTCCCCGGCAACAACGCCATTTGATTCGTTCCCAATTAGTGTACCTTGATTTTGGTCCTCAGACGGGGGTAATCAACAAAATTTATAACCTATATCACCATGTACTAGGATAGCCTTAACTAGCATAGCATAGTGGCTCTAGGATTGTTCACTGGGAAGGGTTTTCAACTCACAACTGATATTAATTCAAAGTTGAATTGTTGCTTTTTCATTTCAAGGTTAGCTTTAAAAGAAAACATAAACTTTGGTTTAAAAATGATTGGTTTTAAGCTAACCAAAAATAAAATAACGGAAATTACTTATAAAAAAAAGTGTTTCTTAGAGTTATTGGATCACTGGGGTCAGGCTCCTAATATAAAAATAGAGTTCCGGTCACTTGAATCTTTTCCTCGCATTGGAGATTTAACATATAGTTATTTCTCGAACCAGTGTGGTACAGATGCTTCCCTTTTATGGATTCAAGCACTAAATCCCTCTCACTTATTCATCTTGCAATGGCTCGTGCCTTTCACCTAGCATTTTCCATTCAAGGTGATCCTTAACCTTGGATTTCCCTTCAAAAGCTCGCAAGAGATAATTAATGGATGTCTCCTTAAAGTCCAAAAGCTTACCAAGTGTCGGCTATTCTAGAAAATTCTACCTTTGAACCACTTCCCAAAGGCTCGCAAGAGATAAACTAGCACATCTCAATGGACGGAGATCACTTGCCTTACCAAGTGTTGGCCCAGGTGATTTAAAGGCGTTTTAAGTTAACTAAAAACATAGAAACCATTAACGGGTCATACTTTCTCTTCATTAAAAGCTTAAACAACAAAACTTCCAATTTTTGCATTCGGAACCTTACCCGGCTTCCTTCACTCCAAGAAACAAAAAGCCTAGCCACTCATTCTTTGAGGAAACATCCTCAAAGCTTGTCTGGCTAGTAAGAAAAATACAATAAAAAATGAGTAGGTAAGGCAGAGCAAAGCTCTGTGTATTACTTCCTTCAAAATTATACAAAAAGTTGGTCTCTGAGAACAAGCTCCTGAGATCTCTATGTAAAGAAAATTACAAAACTATATATATAAGGTTATTCACCCTTTGTTCTTACTTATTAACTAAGGAATCCTATGATTGGTGGATTACACGGAGAAAATGGGGATTTAAACAACAAATATCTGAAGAAAAAATCTAAAAGAGTTGGTTGCAAATATCTGGAAGCACTCAGGTGGATTTCGCAGGCATGCAACATGGGCTGCGAAATTTTGCAAGCTGAAAGTCTCCATTTCGCACAAAAAGGCTGATTTCGCAGCTAGCACTTTGTGATTTCGCAGTTGCGAGATTGGCTTTTAGCTTGGTGCGATTGGCTTCCAATGGCTATAACTTTTTCATTTCAGCTCCAATTTATGCCCTGTTTAAAGCGTTGGACTTCTGACTTCCCGAGCTTCAAAACGACATATAGTATGCATGAAATGGAATCCAGGAAGTGCTCGAAATGTGTCTAAGAGTTTCTATCCTCTTGAATTTCTTCATGTTAGATTTCTCTCTTTGTTTCTTCTCCTTGCATTCATGATTTGCTTTTGGAAAAGGACTATAAAAGCTCCAAAGCTTATATTCTTCTTGTAAATGAGCTTCCATTTGCTTTGCCATGGATTCTAAAGAACTCTCCTTAATCTTGGATTGTTTTGGTGATCAAAAAGCTATCAAAAACACCAAAACTTAACACAATTTGATTAGAAACGATTGCAAGGGTCCTTAACATGCCAATTGAGTTAAAAGGTAATAACTACTACTCAAAAGTGTTTAAAAGAGTTAATTACAAGCTATAAAATAACACTTTTTGAGTAGTAATCAATGATCCAGCATATTCGGGAATCATGTGGACTCTCCTCTATCAAGGGTGACCCGACAATATTATTTGAATATAATGCTGCATGCATTGCACAAATAACAGGGGGTTATATTAAAGGAGATAGAACTAAACACATTTCACCAAAATTCTTTTATACACATGAACTCCAAAAGAGTGGTGAAATTGATGTGCACCAAATATGCTCAAGTGATAATCTAGCAGATTTATTCACAAAATAATTGTCAACCTCAACATTCAAGAAGTTAATACATAGGATTGGAATGCGTCAACTCAAGGATATCGACATGAGGGGGAGTAAGCTTGTAAAAGGGTGTTAGTGTATTGTACTCTTTTTTCTTTCGTCTAGGTTTTGTCCTACTGGGTTTTACTAGCAAGGTTTTTTACGAGGTAGTCCTAATATACCAAGAAAAGAATATTGTACTCTTTTTCCTTCGCTAGGTTTTTCCTATAAGGTTTTTTACTAGCAAGGTTTTAATGAGGCATATTCTTTTAATATGGTGGTCATCCAAGGGGGAGTGTTGTAAATGAAGAGTGGTGAATGACCACATTGATGGTCATTATGAAGCCTATAAAAGACTTCTTACACCCCATGTAAGAGATCCCGAGAAAAAGAAAGAAAAACTCTTCCTCTCATTCTCTCTCTCTTTCTTTCATTCTCTCAACACTTCTCTTTGATTTCTTCCTCCCTCCCCCTCTATATATATATATTATTAAAGTAATACATAGTCATCCCTACTTTTATTTGAGTCACATGTATTCACATTTTACAACACTTATCCATTTATTTCAATTTTTAAATTCTTTATATTAATCATTTTTCAAAATAAAAAATAATTAAGAAATTAAAATGATAGTTCAAAAATGAAAAGAATTAAAAATGTATAAAATATAATGTAAAATAATATTAATATAAGTATTATTTAATATATAAAAAATATTTTTTAAAATTTAACAACATAATATAATATTTTTATTATAAAATTTAAATCTTTTATTTATGACTATTATTAATAAATAAATAAATAAATTATTAAATGATATATTATAGAATAAACGATTTTTAAACAATTTTAAATTTGAAAGTGATTTTATTTTATATTTATTTTCATAGTGAGTCTTGTGATACAATATAATTTTTGCTTTAAACAAATATCAAATATTGAAGTGCAATATATTTTTCATCTTATTTTTTATTCTTTGTTCAAACCAAAAATAAGTTGTATAGCATATCCATTGGATATAATATATAAGGATATCAATCCCATCGGAAATAAAATCCTCAATATGCATATCTCATTGAAAATGATATCCTATAATATACATATTATCCTATCCTATTTTGCCAACCAGACATAGTTTATGGTTGGACGAAAAATATCAACAAACTAAAGAACCTTAAAATATTGAGTCAAATAAAATTAAATTAAGTTGATTGTTTTAGAAAAATTATTATGTTAATTTCAGGAAAAAAAAAACGAATATTTTCGTGTAATTTATAGATGATCATTTTATAGCAATGAAAACTAAATCAACTATAGTCTCTTGCCCATTTCTATTAATATGTAACCGTAATACTACTTCTACCTATTGGGAATAATATTAACCAATTGAATGTTATTTAACTTTGACTTGAACTGAATTAATTGATGGTTTTAATCCATTCCAATTTAATTAAAACTGATTAATTCAATTTGGTTCTTGTGTTACTTGTAAAAACCAACCTTAATCAAATTATATCACTCTTAATTTTTTTTCACATTATATTTTAGTGTCCTCGTATTAGTGTTCTATCATTCTATTTTATATTAACATTACCTTTTAATATTTAGTATGCTAGGGTGATAGTCGTCTTGGTAGATGAACTTCCAATAAATTCTATTTGTTGCTACTCAACACCAATACCATCTAAATCCACCCTAAATCCATTGGGAAAGTTGTTAGAGAAAAAACAATAACTCTTTCACTAATAGGTGAGTAGGATTGCATTTGGAATTAGCGAGATGGGGATAGTTTCACTCAGGTCATATACTATATTTACCACATTTTCTTGTTCATTGGGTCTCTACTTCTCTTAGGTTTGGTTGGTATGTAAACTAGAAATGAAAAGAGGACCAGAATGAAGGTAAATCACAATACTACGCAAAAAAAAAAATGTATTAAAACCTTAGTAAGAGTGATATTTAGTTTCCAAACAATTTTTTTTTCATTCTAAAAAATAATCTAAAAACATTAACTCATTCATTCAATGCTTATAGGGATCTACTGGTTCAACATCTTCAAGATCCTAATTT
This sequence comes from Vitis hybrid cultivar, assembly GCA_022058775.1. NCBI lineage: Eukaryota > Viridiplantae > Streptophyta > Magnoliopsida > Vitales > Vitaceae > Vitis > Vitis hybrid cultivar. Next base: position 45,506 of record JAJJMF010029556.1, read on the forward strand.
TTTTTATCTTAAGGATAAGCTATAGTAGTTTTTTAATATGCTATTTTGGATTGGGTTGAACACCAATAGGGCTTAGGCTAAGGTAAATAGATTTGATTTTTTATTTTCATTTTGTTTTTCAATGTTCCAAATGTGTCCTTATTGTCAAAATTAAAACCATGGTACTGTGGGCACCACCCAAGCAATGGACTTCCCGAATAAGCACCCCACTTTGGATAGGGGTTTGTCCAAATAAGCATCTCGGGCTAAGTTTGTCTGAGCAATCTAGATAGAATTTACAAGCAACTTGAAATAGCCAAATGTTACACATACATTAATGAATGTCAAATACATTATATAATGAACACCACAGTAAAAAAGGTCATAAAAACCAAATGGAGGTTATAGAACCCAAGCTTATATAACAATAACATGACAAGGAAAAAAGATAAGAACAACTCCCTAAATATGTCGAGTTACTTTATTTGACTTGAGCATCGGAGGGGTCTACTCGAAACACCACCCGACAAACATTCCTTTTGCAAGAATCTTCAAGAGAATGAGGCACAAAAACTATAAGGCGGAGACACAAGGATATCTAAAAATCAATAATTGACACCATCTATAGGAACTTCGAGCAAAAAGTCCAAAGCAAAGAATCGAAAATGGTAACAACACCTTCCAAAATAGGCATGGATGTTCCACTTGCTATGCAACACTCTAATCTGGATGAAAGGTTCAGTGTACTCCATGCTAAAATGGAAAAGAGATCGGAAGAATATGTGCAGCATATAAAATCCCTTTTTCCAACATGCTGAGCAATTAAAGACGTGGATGGTAAGAAGGTAATGTTTTATCTAGAAAAGTTGTTGATCCTCTAATCAAAACCTCTTAGAACCATCTAAAAGCTAAGCAGTTAAAGTACCACCTCCTGACAGACCACTTTCACCTCAAGTAGATGACAAATTTGTTAGGACATTCAATCTTATTTGTATGTTGGCAATTTTGTTCCAAGTTAATTTTGGAAATTGGAAAGATTTTCAAGAGAGAGATCTCAACATTCTGAGAGGGATTCATTGAGGAGGCCTAATGAGCCACATCATTCCTGATCTCTCATTCAAAGGATTCATTCATGAATCTAAGGTTGAAGACTTGCTTCCCTTTAGTGAACTTGAAACATATTCACTAGAGTAATTGGAAGTTGTTATATAATGGAAATGGATCAAGTTATAGGTACTGGAGAGTAAGTCTTTATGGTAAAGTGACTAAGTAAATTTGTGTAACTTGATCATATATAGTGGATTTATATTAGCGCTCTTAGACCTCGTGGTTTTTTATCTTCACAGTTGTGTGGGGGTTTTCCATATAAAATTATTTGTCTTATTGTGTATCTTTATCATCTTTCTTATATTGCCTATCTTAAATTGAGTTGATTATTCCTAACTTCTCATAGGAAAAAATTGGGTATAACATATAAATATTTATTTAAAATTTTAAAATTACACCCATTCTTCCCCCCTCTAGGTGTTAGCCTACTGGACTTTGGTTTTCAAAATTGTTTGCTAATGATTCACTCTTGTTACCTACGTTTCATAAGACACAAATGAAATAAGCCGTCAACAAAGTAAATTCCGATTAAGCTACTAGTACAACCAGGAAGAACCATCACTAGATTTTCGCCCAAAGACCATAAATTGTTGTTGCACCTAAAGTATGGTTCAGTATTTCGTGAGACATGGGATTTCAAAAGCCCGAGCAGAATACCCACTTTGAGCTGGTCCCAGCAAAGCAAGGGCCTAAAGCGCTAGTTGGGTTGGTTAGCAAGCGCCTTGATGGCATGTTGTCTAGACCATTTAGTGTTCATATCATTAATTATGAGTCCTCAAGAGGATTCATTGTCCGAAATTTAGTATGTATGATGAGACGAGTGATCCATTCAATCACATTATGCATTATAGGCAAGTGATGACTCTAGACATATGAAACCAACCCCTCTTTTTACTGTTTTTCCTACCAGTCTTTACGATCCAACTTTATCTTGGTTCCATCGCCTTCACCTAAACTCTATCCATTCGTTCTGATACATCTCTAAGGTCTTTATAGTGCACTACTTGTGCTCTGACTTTTACGATGGAGTCCTTAAAATCATAAAAAATGTAACAAATTTGAAATTCATTATTTATTTAATGGTATTATAGTCTCACTTTTATTTATTCTTATTTCATGCATTATATTTTCTAAGCATTTTTGCCTAGCATCTCTTGCATTATACATTACTTGGGTGCATTAAGAGTTGCACAGAAGATCCAAGTCATGGTTTCCTTACAAGTAGATGACTTATTCATAGCCAATTCATAGACTTAGACAATCCATTAGAGGTTCTAGTGAACTACCTCCTAATTAGAGAGATGGCTAATGTTGGTCATCGATATGGGTTTCCCATGGTCAGTGCACTAGTGTGTATGGTTATGTATTGGATACAACCTATAGTAAGTCATGACATAAGGTATGGATCCTCATTTTTCATGTGCATCACCACTTAATGATGAGATTCACTTTTTATTATAAAAAACTATTTTTTTTTATAAAAAAAAAAAAGTTGGAGTCGTCACTTATTTTTTCTTATTTTTAAAAAGGAAATTAAAATAAGAAATAAAACCTTAAGAGTGACTCCTTATGGAAAGAAAAATATGTCTAAAAAATTCAAGTCTAAGTTTGGGGTCAAGTTACTTATTAAGAAGGTACCATAGGATCACAACCCTTTAAGCCTTAAAAAGGTCTCCAATAAACAAGTGGAGGGAACTAAGGCCATTGACTAATAGACCAATGAATACTAAGAGACAACAACAACAATACAACAAGGCAATGATGATAACACACAAGAGCATAACATGTATATCAAAGGAATAAATCAAGGCAATGAAGTAAGCGTACCTCAATTATGCCTATAGTAGGGTAGTGCACTTACATAGAAAATAAGGTTAGCTTATAGTCAAAATGAAAGATAGAAAATCATAATAGGGGCTGCCAAGCATATACAACTCAAATTAAGAAGCAAGAGATGCCTAAACTAGCATTAAAGTAAGCTAAGATACATTAAACATGCACAGGGTTCAAAATTGACAACAAGTATGCAATCTCAAAATAAATCCAAATAAAATAAATAAAAGATAGATGTGATACAGAGAAAGGCTTGTCTAACATATACAAGATTCCTATAATATAATATATATACAAAAGTTTGACAACACACGGATACCTACAAAATAAATCCAAATAAAATAGTTAAAGATGATCTTGAAAGTTTTCCTAGACGTTGGAGCATAAGTCAGGATGACACCCTCAGGATTTTTTGCCACCAAGTTGCTTGCCAAATAATTGAAGCCCTCCATTAGATGGGGATTCACCTGTATTTTGTGCCATGGATGTACGTGGATTTCAGTTGTAATTAAATTATGTTTAGAAAATCTAAGTCCATTCGAAGGGTCATTAGTTGACTCAATATCTTTGGTGTTTCGAGGTTCATACATGTAAGTTATGGATCTTTTCACTACACTATATTGATACTTAATTATGGTTTCAATACTTCTGTTGACTACTTCATAGATGTGATAAACAGAACCAATATCATCCTTCAGAATAAAAGAATACTCACATTCTTCTTTACTTTCTTTTGAATTACTTTTTATGCTTTAGCAAAACAAAAAAGTTTATCAAAACTTGCTTTCATAGTTACTTGTTTAGGAAATGCTTTCCTTCAAAGACTTTATAATGCAAGTTAAGGTTCTTAAGAGTATAAAATGTGTATGAAGTCTTTGAAGAAAAGCATTGCCTAGACAGGTAACTATAGAAGCAAGTTTTCATCAACTTTGTTTGTTTTACCCAAGCATAAGATTAACACGCCCAAATCCACTCCTATTCCCAACATCTAAACCTTCCCGCAAATTGGGAATGACGTATAGGTCAAATTAATCAACAACATTCAAGTTAGCCTTTTGTTACCCAACGCCGAGGGTGGCATGCATTGTTACATGCCTAAGGAGGGTGGTGTTGTCAAGCCTATAGAGGACATTTGAGCCATTTTGGAAGTGCCATGAGGAGACATAATGGTGTATTTTATTTTAGGGTTAAGGATAAGAACTATTGGAAACTAGGTTGTGGACCCACATTTTTCACGTGCACTCCCACTCAATCGGCGAGACTCGCTTTTATTTGGTGAAAAATTAGTTTTAGAAAAGTCGGAGTCGCCACTTATTTTATTTTATTTTAAAGGGAAAATAAAACAAGAAATAAAACCCTAAAAAATGACTCCATAGTTTTTGGAAAAGCATGTCTTTGAAAAACCCGAGTCTAGGTCTGGGGATTAGGTTACTTATTGGGAAGGTACCTCTAGGAGGTAGCACCCCTCTAAGCCCTATAAAGGTCCTTATTGACTAAGTTGAGGGAATTAGGGCAATTAATTTGGTTGATTATAGATACCTAGGTAGGCTAAGGTGATTTCAAAAAATAGCATGCCAAACAAGATCAAATCATAATCATAAAGAAGATTTAAGGTGCATACCTGGTCTGTTTCTTAAACGTGATCACAAGACATTAAAGTTAGTTCAAATAATATATCATCTAGCATGCACTTTATCAAAAACAATCGAACAATGAAACATATATATCAAGACACCTAAGCATTATCACATATAGATGCAGTTCACACTGATAAGCATATTCACAAAATTTAGAAGGTGAGTGATAGGGAGCGTACTTGGATAGCGTAGATAACTTATAATGCGCTTCTACAATACATGAGGGGTTAGATAATAATAAAATAAAGAAATCCCAATATGCTTATTATTATCTATTAGCATAGAAGAAATATTCAAAGTATATAAAATCATTAATTATCACACACATCTTGTATATAATTCCTAAAAAATAGATAGATATGATTTCAACAATTAGCAAAGGTGGCAACAAAGATGAGTTTTGAAAAGATTTTCTTATGTAGGGGTTTCACCAATTCCCTAATTGATATACATGAATTTGGCCTAGAATTATCCCATTTATTTAGGATCACTAGCTTGGATTTGTGTCTTACTCAAAACCAAAAGTTTTCATTGAAAACCGAGAAAGATGCGAACTGGTCAAAAAGTGGTTGCATTTTATTTTAAGAAAATGAGATTTTTGATTCTAAGGACTCTAAATGAGTTTTTGAAATGCACTTTAAGGAGGAACATTTTAAGAAAAGGTTTCTTTTTTTCTAAAAAAGGAAAAGAATAATTTACAAAGGACAATATTCAAGGATCAAACATAAGTAACCTAAAAGAAAACAAAATCACAAAATAAAATTTTTGACAACCGAGCAAACTAAAGTGGTGAGAATGGAGGCCAATCTTCACTATTTTCAGATGGCCTCCGAAAAGTAAATTTTACTAGAGACTACCAAAGCAATAAACTATTCAAACTTAGATTAATTAAGCTAACGAGATACCCACCAAAAATTAATGACTAATATTCAAGAAACACATCAATTGAGAATAACAATCAAGAGTTAGCACGTGATCAATTAAACACACTAACGCATCTAGACCGATTAAAATGAGCTAACTTAAATCAAGGCAAACAATAATTTTAAAACATAGAATTAATTTTATTAATGAACTCATATTATAGAAAATACCTAAACTGAATAGATGTGTGAAACTCATTCAAGAGTAAACTAAAGGCCTAAACTTTCAAATATAGAAATCATTTTATTAATGACCTAAAATTATAAAAACACCTAAAATAATTAAAATGAATCAAATTAAATGAAAGCAAACTAAAAACAAAATATGAATTCATGGAATCAAATTTCTAAATAAACTTACATTATTAAAATGAAATCTAAGCTTAAAAATGTATTAAACACTAATTAAGGCAAGTCTAAAATCAAATATTTAACACATAAGATCAATTATTTTAACAAATTAAAATTTTATAAGAGCACTTAAACCTAAAGTCGAATTAAAAACTAACCAAAACAGATTTTTGAAACTAAATCTTTAACCTATAGAATCAATCTCATAAATAAATAAATAAATAACAAGTAATTAAATAAATAACAAGTAATTAAATAAATAACAAACAAACAAACAAATAAATAAATAAATAAAACCCAAATGTTCTCAATCTGATGCAATGAATCAAAATTAAATTAAATAGAGATCAAATCATTTTTTTTCTAATATAATAAATCAAAGCTAAAACTATATAAAAGTGAATTTTCTTAATTTAATATGATAAATCAAAACTAAATTTAAACAAAGTTCTAATCTTTATACAATAGATCATAATTAAATATAAATGAAATTCATGCTTCCACACCTTGATAAAACAAATCTGAACTGAAACTAATAAAATAAATCAAAACCACTCAAACCGACATAATGAATCCCAATTGAAATGAAACTAAACTTTAAATTCTCTAGAGAAAGCCCATATAAAAGGATTAACTTACCTAGCCGGTTGTGGTGCTACAAAGCAACCTAGATGGTGCGCGGCTAGTGTGTGGAGAGTCTTTCCAATAGGTTGTGAGTCTTTGTGTGTGCAGGAACTCTTTCAAGGATGCAACCATCCACTCTTCCTATCTGATATGTGTATTGTTGAGTGTTTCTTCCTCATTCAATGGCAATCGCTCATGCAATGGGGTGCGGTGGACCTTGTGTATGGCAGGGTGTTGAGAAGAAAAATCCCAAGAGAATGTGTGGAAAGAAACAAGCTAGAGCTCCTTGCTTATGGGTGGGCCCATGTCCATCAAAACCTTTCTAGCACAGTAGGATTTCCAGAATTTATAATCACCATTTCTCAGACAGTTATTCCTTCGGAGCGAGCCTCTATAATTGACGAGTGAAGGTTACTTACATCAAGACCCCAGTTTGTTGTCTCTTCCAGATAATATGGAACAAGAAAACCACCATAGAAAGATATTGCAGCCGAGTAAAGCGGATATTGTGGGTCAGGAACCAAAATCCCATCATTTTCACCCAGATAATTGTATTCAAAATCTGCATTACTCCTTTGTTGGCACCATCCGTGAGAAATATGAGCTCTGGGTCACTTGGATACCCATCACGCCTCTCAATGAACTCTGTCACTTCCCAAATGCCTCCTTCAGTACCACTAACCCTTTACGTACTTGATCCAGCGCCACCTTATTTGCCTCCGCTCCTTGAGCATTCGCTACCCCATTCAGCCATGAAAACCACTTGTCATCAATATAAGCAGCCCAGAAGCAGGCAACAACGCGGTCGTAAGGGTCTGAGGGGAGGATGGAGAGAGCGGAGGACCAAGCCTCGTCGATGTACTGAACAATGGCGAGGGACTCGCATATAGGTTTGTCATGGTGGATGAGAACTGGGACTTTCTTATGTACTGGGTTGGATTGGAGGAGGAGCTGGCTCTTGGCTCGCAGGTTCTCTTCGAGACACTCGTAGTCAATGGATTTGATGTTAAGGGCGATGTGGACTCGCAAGGCAAATGGGCTTGGCCACGCACCCAATAGCTTCATGTAGCTTGAAGCCATGCCCGCTGCTGTCTGAGTCTCAAAAAAAACCAGCAGAGTCATTCTAGAAACTCACAAAAAACACACAAGCTATATAAATCTGGCGTTGGAACTTGGGCCACCCTCCAACCTTCCTTCAATGACTTCCTCCAGAATGTGCACCTCCCTCATTTTGCCGCCATGGTGGAGATCTCCCTAAGGATTTCCTCTGCAATCCTCTTCAAAGCGTAACTCCCCCCTATGAACACAGTCCCACACCCCGTCTATATACACGTTGCATCCGTTTCTTTCCACTTGCCAAAACCGGTTATGGGAATTTTTCTTTCAGAAAAAATGATGCTCTCTCACCGGATTGATTTCCCCACTTTCCAAAACATCACAATCTTACTTCCCATACACGTTCTGTTGACTCCACCAGCTTGGAAATGACACCAAAAAAATGAACATTGCACCTAGGAATTGTCACGTGCCCCACAGAAGTTGGAATACTCTTAACCATCTAGTCAATTCTTTAAGGATTTGCCAACCCGACTTACACTTGGATTGGTTCTCCAATAATCCAAATCAGCTCATATCCGTCCTTGAATATCCTCTTATATCCAGTTGCCACTCCCAATATATGCACTCTGAATATTCCTCCAAGATGCACCTCCACATGATTTCTTCCAATCTTTCCATTGGTGAACTTACCTACAAAATTTCAAAGTCAATAATAATAATAATAATAATAATAATAATAATAATAATGATGATGATAATAAAATCATAGTAATAATAATGATGATAATAATAATAAAAATAGTACTAATAAAACAATCAAACAAAATTATTAAATTAACATAGATAAGTAAGAACAAGCATTATGGAAAAGTGACAAAATAATAGGAAAATAAAATAGAGGAAGAAATATACAAGGTAATAAATAAAATAAATAAAAATAAAATAATAAAAGTCCAATCATGCAACTTTATAATAAATGAGTCATGCAAGTCATACAAAAAAATGCAATCCATTCCAATCATGCAAACATGCAAAAATTACCTGAAAGGTGACCTAATTAGTGGACCTAAAGTGGTGCCTAATAGGCCAAGTGTACCTAAATGAGCCTAGGTCTAAATTACGGCTGCCAAGAGTCATAATGGAGCTAGATAAATCCGTCAACCAAAGTCCCCAAGGTAGCTTAGAAAAGATAAGCTACACTAGTAGTAATGGGCCACCAGGGAATTGTTGTAAAGTACGAAACAAATACCTAATAGGACATGTGCTAAGAGGACAAAATGGAGGGTCTACATAGGTATAACATATGAGAGTTATGGTCACTTGTAATACTTAAGTAATGGAGGGAAGCAGGCATATTGTAGAAAATGTGGGTATGTTGTGGTGATGTAGGCATGTTGTGGGATGCTAGCAAGTTTTGGGGGATGTTTTATGGATTAAGGGATGAAGGCATGTCTTGAGGGATGCAAACAAGTTTTAGAAAATGCAGGGAAATTTTGACAAATCCAGGCATTGGTTGGGAATGCAAGCATGTTATGGTTGATGCAAACATTGCCTTGGGGATGTAGGCATCAGTTAAGGGATGCTACCATGTGGAGAATGTAAGCATGAGTTGGCGGATGTTGGCATAGGGTGGGAGGTGTAGTCATGTGTTAGGGATGCAATCACAGGGTGGAGGAGATAGGCAAATCAAATTTTTGGACTATTTTTATTAAAGACAATTTTCCGGATTTATTTTTTAAAAAAAATTCCAAGTTATTAAAAAATAAATTTTTGCATTTTAAACCAAATATGTATAGTAATACATATCACCACACATCAACAGAATAATAAATGAAAATGACAAACATATAGATGAGTAGAAAAATTTAGGCAAATGTGCATACACAAATGAATAGATAATCCAAATAGGTATATGCACAGAATACAAATAAAAAATAGAAATCTTAAAAATAGCGTGCAAATAAAAAATCTTAAAAAGAACATAAACAAAATACAAATAAAGAGATGAAGAAGAAATAGTGTACCCAAATGCAGTCCTAAATCAATCCTAACTCTCCAAACCTTCAAAGGGAATACATCATGAAAAACAAATGGACAACCCCAAAGTATTTATACAGTAAGAAAAAACTCTTACCAATGATTCATTTTTCTTTGCTTAGGACTTGTGTCCTTTTAAATATAGTTTTCAAAACTTCCTCTCTAAGAAAACATTTATTAAAGCACACATTTTAAGAATTTTCATTAAACAAATTTATTAAAAAGACAATTTTCTGGATAACATTTATTAAAACACTTATTTCGAGTATTTTCATTAAACAAACTTATTAAAAAAAATTTCTAGAGAACATTTATTAAAAAACGTATTTTGAAAATTTTCATTAAACAAACTGATTTGATTTTACAAACTTTGAGGATTTTTATTAAAAGAAAATGATTTTCTAGATTCATAAAATAAAAAAATAAAAAATAAACAAATTTTTAGGTTATTAAATTGAAAACCATTTTCGGAATATATTAAAAAAGAATTTCTTGAATTATTTTTATTAAGAAAAAAATGTATTAATAAGATTTTTTTAAAATTATTTTATATTAAATTGATTTCCTGAATTTAATAAAAACATTTTTTCCACAAAAAAAAAAAACTATTTTTAAATCACACACCAAGCAGGCTATAAATTTTTAAACAGTTTTGAAAACAAGCATAAAAAAAAAATTCTAAACAATTTTTTTTTTTAACTTAAAAATAGCTTTTAAAATAAGCCAAATGGGTCCTAAGTCCAATGGTTTTCTATAAATAAAAAAAAAAAAAATAAAAAAAAAAAAAGACCCAAACGACTTTAAAAATACAACCCAAACACAACCCTCTTGCTCGAAGCCTACCGCCTTACGCCTATGAAGATAATTGCAACTTGTTGCGAAAACAACTGAAAGGGTCTTTTCACTCATCTCGCTTTCTTCAATTTTTCTTTTTGTTCGCCCAAAAAATGGATGCAAGCTTCTTTTTCTTTTTTATTCTCATTGCTATGATGGTCGGTCCAATGATGGTTATCATTGTTCTTCTGTTGTGAAAATCAATTTGTTTCATTGTTGGAAAAATAGGGTTTGACTTCCTAAGAAATAGGGTTTGGTGACAATGATGGGACTTAAAAAATGAAGCTCCAACCACATCCAAATATAATGGCCATGAAGTCTCTTTGTGCGGATCTTGAGAGAAAAAGAAAATGAGAGGAAAAAACAATGACTAATTTTTTGTTGATGTAATTCATTGAGACTTGTATTAAAATCAATACTTAAATTTATCAAGTACTCTTTTATTTGAGACATGTATGTTGGTTGAAATTATGATGCTTCAAAAATAGAAATCATTAATATTTTCACTTGATTCCATATTATAAAATCATTAATATTTACAAACCTAAATGTGTTATTTGACACTTGGGAGATGCATTAATAATGTTGGTGATAGAGGCAATTGTATTGGTTAAGAATATAAGGGATGCAGGAATATGATAAGGGCTGCAATAATATTGTGGGGGATTCTAGTGCTCATGAGTATTAACTTTCTTTTTTTATATTTAAAACAATAATACAAACTAATATGTGTTATTTAAGGGTTATGGATGGGAATAAGTAACACATTTATATATGGGAGATAAAGACATATCATGGGAAATGCAAGTATATTAAAGCCATGTCTTAAGGGATACAGGTAAGCTTGAGAAAATGCAGGGAAATTTTGACGGATCAAGGCATTGGTTGGGGATGCAAGCATGTTCAGGGTAATGTAAGCATCGCGTAGGGAATGTAGGTATCAGTTGAAGGATGCTGGCATGTAATGAGGATGTAGGCATTAGTTGGGGAATGCAGGCAAGACATGTGGGGGATGCAGGCAAGTCATATGGGGGATGCAAACATAATGTAGGGGATCCAAGCATAATGTGGGGCATGCAAGCAAATGATGTGGGGGATACAAGCATATTGTGGGGGATGTAGGCATAATATAGGGCAAGGCAAGTCATGTGGGAGATGCAGGCATAATGTAGGGATGCAAGCAAGTTATGTGGGAAATAGGCATAATGTGCGGAATACAAGCATAATGTAGGGAATGCAGGGAAGTCATGTGGGGGATGCAGGCATAATGTAGGTGATACAAGCAAGTCATGTGGGGGTTGCAAGCAAGTCATGTGGAGGATGCAGACAAGTCATATGAGGAATGCAAACAAGTCATGTGAGGGCTACAGGCAAGTCATGTGAGGGATGTGAGGACGTAGGCAGGGAATGTTGAGTCCTAGCATGTCGTAAGGGATTTAACCAAGACATGAAGGATGTAAGCAAGTCATGTGGGGGCTAGTATATGGTGGAGGGTGTAAGCATAGAGTAAGGGATTTAGTTGTGTTGAGATACTGGCATTTTATGGAGGATTTAGGCATAATGTGAGGCATCCAGACAAGCCATGTGGGGGATTCAGGTAGGTTATGTGAGGGACATAGGCATATTGTGGGGGATTCAAGAATGTTATAGTAATGCAAGCATGTTTTCAAGGAGTCATGCATATTATAGGATGCAGGTATGTGGTAGGGGAGTCTGCTCTATTATGGGAGATGTAGTATTATTGTGTAGATTCTAGCATGTCTTTGAGGAAATGGCCATAGTGTGGGGGTTTCATGCATATTATGGGATACAAGCAATTCATATTCGGGGTTTCATGCATATGGTTGTTGTGAGGGATACTGGCATAGGGTGGGGGATTCTTATACATAGTAGAATTTACTATCTTGTTTCAACTTTCAAACCATAATACGAATCATCAGTAATGATTAAGTTGATTTTAGGGATTCTCTAGCACACTTCCCAGTAACATGAACACATACAATACAATTTTTGTATTCATATCCCTCCTACTATTCATGCATCTCCCATCTGACATTATATTGTCAATGTGTGGAATCCCCTTAGCATGTAACAACCACAATCACTTGTTCTTAATATTCAAAACTCAATATGTATTTCCAATAATAATGTAACATAAATAAAGTTATCAAATGCTACAAAATACACACAAAAAAACTATACTTTTAAGTATTTACATCAAAAGATCATTGTTTTTTTACTCTCTTTCTTTGATAACTAATACAAGGAGTTCTGACGGTAGGTTGTCTATCCTTTGGATTTTTCTTTATTCTTTCAACCATCGTTGATGCGACCACAGTAGCACTTGAGCTTTTGACTTGTGTAGCAACTTTCTTTAGGCTACCACTTCGAATTTGCTCATTCTCTAGGCTAAAAACAAGAGTGTACATTGCACTGGGAGGGTTGCCACCAATCTGAGCATCTGCTACACTTGGGCCACCCATCTCAATTTGTGTTGCACTAAGAGTTGTGCCACTGATCTGAATTTGTGTTGTAGTAGGAGAATTGCTACCTTACTAGATGGTGTTGGTCCTGGAAAGTTACTACCTTGCTGAGCTAGTGTTGATGTCGGTGTTGGTGTTGGTCCTGGTGCTAGTCCTAGTCCTGGTGTTGATGTTGATATTGGTGTGTGCTTTGTTCTTGCCAAAAGCCAAGCATGCACTTCAAGGCTAGAAAAATTAAGGATATGATCATCCATGTCATCATCATTGTTGTTTCCCCTCTCTAGGGACTTATCTTCTATGGTAGCTTCGAGCTCTTTAATTTTTTCTAAGGCCTTAGGTTTTTAGCATGCTGCTCCTCATACTTTACTCTTCAATCAATACTTGTCACTTCATCCCTAAATGGAAGGAGACGCTTCTATTTCAGCCCCAGAAACATTCTGCTACGAATGTTTCTGTTCAGTTGTTGGCATTCCAGATTCCAAGCCTTGAAGACTTAGTCTTTGCTGAAGATTAGCTCAAGTTTGTTATGACTTCGTTTGTTTTAAATTTCAAAAACAGGTGTAACAGCCTAAATAAATATGCAGGAAAGATAAGAAAAATTTGTTATTTTTCTTGTATAAATATCTCATCTCAAATGGAATAAAATTAATCAGCTTCTCTTTGTCATATTTGTAGTTTTTCTTCATTATACTTGCAGCTTCATACCTGTAATTTCTCCAACAAGTGGTATCAAAGCCACAGTTGGTCTTAGAGGACCTGTGTTTTGAGAGAAAACCAAGAAAGTTCACTTCATAACCCATTTGAAACCACACTAGAAAATGGCAACCAATAGCATCTCTTTGTTAGCTCCTAAAATCTTTGTGAGAGAAAACTATCAAATTTGGTCCGTAAAGATGCAAATGTACCTGGAAGCATTTGATATTTGGGAAATTGTAGTTGAAGACAAACCAATAGCTCCACTTCTGGTGAATCCTACCTTAGCACAAATCAAAGCTCATACTGACGAAAAGACCAAAAAGTTTAAAGCTAAGACTTTAATCCAAAATTCAATTGCTGACTCGGTATTTCGTAGAATTATGAATTGCAGGACAACCAAAGAAGCCTGGGACAAGCTTAAATTGGAGTATCAAGGAAGTGATAGAACCAAACAGATGCAAGTGTTGAATTTGAAAAGGGACTTTGAGTCTCTAACCATGCAAAAGATGAAACTATCACCAAGTATTCTGATAGAATTGCTTTGATTGTTAACAAAATCAAGTCGCTTGGTGAAGAATTTCCTAATGCAAGGATCATGGAGAAGGTTCTTGTGACACCTCCTGAGAGGTTTGAGTCCAAGATTTCATATGTTGAAGAATCTAGGGACCTTTCACAAATTTCACTTGTTGAACTAATGAACGCACTCCAAGCACAAGAGCAAAGAAGAGCTTTGAGGCAAGAGAACGTCACAGAAGGTGCTTTTCAAATGCAGACCCTACAATCTAATAAAGACAAAAACCAGTTCAGCAAGAAGAAAAGTAAAAGGAGAGAGATTAGCAGCAAAGAACGGCCCCAACAGAAGAAATATCCAACTTGCTCACATTGCAAGAAGACTACGCATCTAGAGAAATACTGTTGGTGGAGGCCAGACGCAATGTGCGGCAACTGCAAACAACTTGGGCATGTTACCAAAGTCTACAAATATAAAAATAAAGGTCCTCAATCTTAGCAAGCACAAGTTGCTGATGCAAATTCGCAGGAGGAGAAACTCTTTGTAGCATCATGTTTCTCAAGTCAAGACTCTTATAATGCTTGGCTCATTGATAGTGGATGCACACACCACATGTGTCACAATGCTACAATATTCAAGGACCTTGACAAAACCTACAACTCTACGGTGAAAATTGGTAATGGTGGATACGTGGATGTCAAGGGAAGGGGCATGGTTGCTATCAAAACAAATTCAGGTATCAAGCTCATCTCTGATGTGTTATTTGTACTTGATATTAGTCTAAATCAATTGAGTGTAGGTCAAATGCTTAAAAAGCAATATTCCCTGTAATTCAAAGACAACCAGTGCATCATCTTTGATCCCTATGAAGAGAAATTGTTGTGTGAAGATGAAAAGTAAGAGCTTTGCCATCAATTGGGAGAATGCTGCTGAATATGCATATGCTAGAGTTACTTAAAGTGTTTCAGGCCTATGGCATAAACGGTTTGGACACTATAACCAAATAAGCTTAGTAAAGCTAAAAAAACTTGAGCTAGTGGAAGACATGCCAAACGTATCTGATGAAACTCAAATATGTGAGATTTGTCAACAAGACAAACAAGCAAGGTTGCCATTCAAAAATAATCAAGCATGGAAAGCCACCTTCATACACACCGATGTTTGTGGTCCCATGAAAACAACTTTTTTGAGTGGTAACAAATACTTCATTCTCTTTATAGATGACTATACCAGAATGTGTTAGGTATATTTTATCAAACTAAAGAATGAAGTTTTCTCTATTTTCAAACAATTCGAAGCCCTTGTAGAAAATCAAAGCAACTTGAGCATTAAAATCTTAAGGTCCGACAATGGTACGAAATATACCTCCAGTCAATTTGTTGAGTTTTGCAGCATTGCAGGCATTGAACGTCAGCTAACAAAGCCATACACTCCACAACAAAATGGTGTCTTGGAGAGGAAGAATCGAACCGTAATGGAGATGGCCAAGTGTCTTCTATTTGAGAAAAAATGCCAAGTAATTTTTGGGCAGAGACAGTTAACACATTTGTATATTTGTTGAACAGATTACCTACAAAATCCTTGAAGAACAAAACACCATATGAAGCATGGTACGATGTCAAGACCTCTGTTAATCAACTTAAAATATTTGGAAGCATATGCTATTATCATGTACCAGAACCTAAAAAAAAGCAAGTTGGACAGTAGAGCTCAGAAAGGCATTCTCATTGGCTATAGGACATCAACTAAGGGCTATAGAATATTTTGTTTGCAAACTAACAAAGTTGTCTTGAGTAGGAATGTTAAAGTTGATGAAATGACAACTTGGGATTGGAAAAATAAAAAAGATGCGCAATCTGATGTCGGCTTCGATAATCATGAAGATTTTCAAACTTTTGAATCTGTAGATGATTTTCCAATGAGAGCCACAAGAAGCTTGGAGAACATCTATCAAAGGTGCAGTTTAGCAATAACTGAACCAACAAGTTATGTAGAAGCCAAAGATTCTAAAGCATGGAGGAGATCAATGCAAGAATGAAACCTGGCAGCTTATGGAGAGACCCAAAAATCACAAGGTGGTCGGAGTGAAATGGGTTTTCAAAACAAAACTCAATCCTAATGGTTCAATATGCAAGCACAGAGCTAGGCTAGTGGTGAAGGGATATGCTCAACAGTATAGTGTTGATTATCAGGAGACTTTTTCTCCTGTGGCAAGGTATGACACTATCAGGCTACTTTTTGTACTTGTTGTTCAAAATTCTTGGCATATTCATAAGTTAGATGTTAAATCGGCCTTTTTAAATGGATTTTTTGATGAAGAGGTATATGTAGAGCAACCAGATAGGGTTGTGGCTCCAAGCAAAGAGGACTATGTGTACCTTCTAAGGAAGGCATTGTATGGCTTGAAACAAGCCCCCAGGGCTTGGTATGAAACCATGGACAAGCATCTGACTAAACTTGGTTTTGTTAGAAGTCAGAGGGAAGTAACCTTATGTGTAAAAACTGATGATGTCCAGCTTTTAATAGTCTCTCTTGGAGTCATGAAGTACTTTTTAGGAATGGAAGTGATGTAGTCATGTTCAAGAATTTTCATATGCCAACAGAAGTATGCTATGGATATGCTGAAAAAATTTTAAATGCAATATTACAAGCCTGTATGTACTCCTATGACAACCAGTGAGAAGTTAAGCAAGGATGACGACTCTGAGAAAATAGATGAAGGCTTATATAGAAGCTTAATTGATAGCCTTTTATACCTAACAACTAGCAGACTTGACATACTATTTGTTGTTAGTGTGCTTTCCAGGTTCATGCACTCACCAAGTGAGAAACATTTTTCATAGCTAAAAGAGTATTAAAGTACATCAAGAGAACCGTTGCTCTTGGAGTTCAATTTTCAAAATTTGCAGAAGGTGATTTGAAGCTGCTAGGCTACTCCGACAGCGATTGATTCAAGAAGTACTTCAGGGTACTTATTCTCCCTAGGCTCAAGCTTTTTTCACTTGGAGCTCAAAGAAACAAGAAACCACAGCCCAATCCATAGCAGAGGCAGAATACATTATTGCTGCATCTATTGTAAATCAAGCTTTATGGTTAAGAAAAATACTGAAAGACTTGGGGCAAGAGCAAGTTGAAGCAACCAACATTATGTGTGACAACATTTATGCAGTATCTATTTCGAAAATCCTATGTTTCATGGTCGAACAAAGCATATTAAGATCAAGTATCATTTTATTAGAGAAGTTCAACAATCCAATGAAGTGTTGTTCATTGTTCCTCTAAAAATCAACTTGCAGATATGTTCACAAAGCCTTTACCAATGGAAAGGTTTGAAACTCTTAAGCAGAAGATAGGTGTTTGTCATCCAAATGCCAAGGAGGAGTGTTCAGTTGTTGGCATTCCACATTCCAAGCCTTGAAGACTTAGTCTTTCCTAAAGATTAACTCAAGTTTGTTATGACTTCGTTTGTTTTAAATTTCAAAAACAGGTGTAACAGCCTAAATAAATATGCAGGAAAGATAGGAAGAATTTGTTATTTTTCTTGTATAAATATCTCATCTAAAATGGAATAAAATTAATCAGCTTCTCTCTATGATATCTGCAGTTTTCTTCATTATACCTGTAGCTTCATACCTGTAATTTCTCCAACAATTTCCTATATTTGTCTGCCACAAAAATAAGTTCAAGTCATATGTAGGTGCAAATATATAAATCAATCATATGATAATATATAAAGTAACACATGAAATATATTTTTACCTCGATGAATGGAGAAATCATATCTCCCACAGCAAGTGCTACCATGTAGGTGCACATAGACACCGCATTCGAAGCCACAAGGCAAGTGTAGTTTGGTTGGTAAATTTGACTACTTCTAAAATTCTAAAAGTGTATAAAATAAGATAGAAGACTTACCTATTTTTTTTGTAATGGTATGCTTACCACTTTCTTCATTGGTAGCACTTTTCTCCAAAAATGCATGCTAATGTTCTTATTGGTCAATTTTTCCTGAATTTTTTTTTTGTAAAATTAGTTTATATCAAAACGAAAAACCATTCATACACGGGGGACATAGTGCACAAAGTGGGGAATTCCGAATATAATTAACATAGTGCATAGTATAGGATTGAAAGATTTAAAAGAAATTGAACTTACTGTTGTTGTAGCTTCTGACTCTAGGCATCAACTTTGATCCAGTCAACCATAGTAGGGTTTCTTTCCTTGGATCAATAACCAATAACAACCAATGCTCGTCGTGAAGTAAAGGTATAATATCTACAATACAAAACATCATCATGTTTTCTCCTTTTTAACTTGTAATTTAAACCAAATATAATAGTTGTATAAAATTATTACCTTTGCAGAATTTTTATGAATATTTCTACTAGAAAAATATTTTTCTAAGCCCCCACTTTCATCTTTCATAACAACATGCTAAAAGAAAACAACATTAAACTTAGCAAGATCATATATAATCTTTAAAACAAAAAGTAAATGGGTTGAAATGGAACTTCCTAATGGTAGGGGGGGCTCCAAAATCCACATTGAGGAAATTCATTTTCCAAAATGTTCACATAATCTTCTACCAATTACAAATTTATTTGAACTTGATTAAGTAAACAATATTATCTATTAATTAAGCATTTGAAATTCTATAAATGTACTTACAAAAATTGATAATTTTGAATCACTTTTAAATGTACGTAAACTGTAATATTATTTATTTTCCACTTTATTTGTCCTGAAAAAGAAATAACAATTAATTAATAATTATTTCTTAAATAAAAAGTGTAGTTAAGTTTTAGTAATAAAAACTTCTTACTTTGCAATGTTTTTATTTTCCTCCAAGCTCAATGTATAATTTATATGTTTTTTAATCCATTCCTACAATATAAGAAAAAAAACATTAATGTTAGTTATTCTATAATTGCCAAATATACAAATTGGGGAATATGGGCATTGGGGATGTAGATATGGATGGGAGATATTTCTATAAAAGGATTTTACTTACTTTATCAGCAATTTGATCATCAACTTTCTCCAGTATGATATAGACCTCTTTTTGCTGAAGATATTTCTTATTTTGGGTCCATAAAATTGGTTGTGCATCACTAAGCCCGATAAGGCTTTCTTCATTGCCACACCTACATAAAAATAACATATGTTAATTATATAATATAAGATTCAATAATGAAGCTATAAATTAAAAAAAAAAAGTTTTTATACATGCAATAATGTTTCACATCCCTTTATTCGAAACCTCAGTCTTTGTTGTTTTAAATTTCAATGATTTTGAGGCCTTATTTAAGCCCCATACTAAAAAGTTGTATAGGGCCTTCCATGAGTAAGTTTCCAAATTATCCAATTTATCCAACAATAAAACAAATTGTAAATGCATTCCCTTAAGGAGAATGGAAAACAGAAATGAAGACCACATTATAATAATATACAAGCAACAAAAAAATGGAATAAATTTCTTAGTCAACGTTTGGTCCTTCAATTTACTTTTGAATAAGTCCAATGCATATTTGAAATCATGATGATTTTCAAAATATTTGTTCATCATACCATTCCCATAATCATAAGGGATCTTGCCATTAAATAATTGAGCATTTTAGTTCACTACTTTTCATCAAATGGTAATAGATTTTCAACATCAATAAGGTTGAATAGTACAAACTCTTCTTTCGATTTTTAAAATCCACAACTTTTTTCATCCCAATTTGACAAAAGATTTTAACAAATTGTGACTTACGTCAAAGCCCTGCAGATTAAGGAAATGACCGAATGGGGTCTTTTCAAATGGGCTTGGCATTCACGAGCTCATTAACCTGCAAGGGTGCTACTAGGTTGTAAGAATGTCGAAATTGAAACCTTGTGTCCTTATTGATCACAAGCTAGAAATTAATTGAATAAATATTCAAAAGAACACTCATTCACTCCCTTTTCAATGTTACTCTACTAGATCCTAGGTTTTTCAACACCTATTCATCCTCGATAAGTTTTCCATAAGCAAGATCAATAAACTTTTATACTTAACTCTTATTTTTATTATGCCTTGAATTCACATTTCTTAAATGTTGATATTTGTTTCTGATTAACGATGAAATGGAACCCAAATCTAGAAAGGTCTTATTTCTTCTCAATTTCAATAATAAAAAACTAAGACTTATTTTTTAGTCCAAGTGAATTGATACTATAGAATTCTCTAAGCCTTTTAACTATAGATGAAATCTATAATGAGAACCACAGTTAATTACAAAAATATTAAAAGTGTTCTTGCAAATACGAAATTTAATATTAAATAACAACATTAGGAAATTTATTTCATTGTCCTATACTTAGCTAAATAATAATAAAATAATTAAAAAAAAAAGGAAAGTTGTGTTTTTAGGTGGCTATTTGTAAGTAATATGACAATCAAACTCCAATCAATTGGAATATGAGATTTGACCGTCAAAGGGGAAAATATTATCTTTCTCATGCACTATTTGCTAACTCCATTTTATGTTCCTAGATTGCCCCTCCATGCCTCCATGTCACATGAGAAACTGAAAATTTATAAAACAGAAAAATATGAATTTGAAACCTATGAAAAATCACCTAACCCGACAACCAGATGTAATTTCCCTAATTTGAGACTTTTCTTCTCTCTAATTTGGGAACATTTCTCTATCTCTCTCTCTCTCTCTTGGTTTCATCACCCACACGATCCCGAGACCCATAAAAATTGTCTTATTTGAGAGAAAAAACTACAACCTGCATGTTTCTCTCTTGTCCACATAAAAGTGTAATGAAATGGAGCATCCCATCCTAAAAACATTCGGTTAAAAGATGGCTTCAAGAGGCGCATCTGTGATTGTGAATTTTACTACAACAACGTGTACCAAAACAAAAAGGTGGAATCCAAAATATTGTCTTCGTGAACAAGATATCTCTTCCTGTCATTGAGTTACATTTTTTCGTAACCTAAATCGAAATCTGAAGGTAAATAATTTTCATTTATTGTTCTTTAGTTCCATTATTTGAAATGAAGCACATCAACGATTTTGGAATCGTTGGTGGGCTTGAACTTTTGTGTTGGGTGGTGGGAACCACATTATTCCCAAATAACCATATGACCCACAAGTCATATTGAATCCAGATGAAACTTACAACATATCTAGTTGCAAGTCGTATTGTTATTTTGGGGACTATACCTTAAGTACTACCTTAATAGCCCTTAGGTACCACCTTAATCTACTTTAGGTACCACTTTAACCAACCTTAGGTACCACTTTAACCAACCTTAGGTACTACCTTAGTTAAAGTTGGGTACTACCTATCCAAAGCCTCGGACCTTCATTTGTGACCCTTAGAGCATGCCATTATGTGATTATTTTATGTGTTCAGTTGGTTCACCATTGGTTTTTTTACAGACTGTACCTTAGGTACTACCTTAATAGCCCTTAGCCACCACCTTAATCTACCTTAGGTACTATTTTAAGCGACCTTAAGTACTCCCTTAGTTAAAGTTAGGTACTACCTATTCGAAGCCTCGGATCTTCATTTGTGACCCTTAGAGCATGCCATTATGTGATTATTTTGTGTGTTCAAGTGGTTCACCTTTGGTTTTTTGGGGATTGTACCTTAAGCACTACCTTAATAGCCCTTAGGTACCATCTTAATCTACCTTAGGTACCACCTTAACCGACCTTAGGTACTACCTTAGTTAAAGTTGGTTTCTACCTATCTGAAGCCTCAGACCTTCCTTTGTGACCCTTAGAAGATGTCATTATGTGATTATTTTGTGTGTTCAATTAGTTCACCTTTGGTTTTTTTGAAGACTGTACCTTAGGTACCACCTTAATAGCCCTTAGGTACCACCTTAATCTACCTTAGGTACTACATTAACCGACCTTAGGTACTACCTTAGGTAAAGTTGGATACTACCTATCTAAAGCCTTGGACCTTCATTTGTGACCCTTAGAGCTTGCCATTATGTGATTATTTTGTGTGTTCAATTGGCTCACCTTTGGTTTTTTGGGGACTGTACCTTAGGTACTACCTTAATAGCCCTTAGGTACCACCTTAATCTACCTTAGGCACTACCTTAATCAACCTTAGGTACTACTTTAGTTAAAGTTGGGTACTAGCTATCCGAAGCCTCGGACCTTCATTTGTGACCCTTAGAGCATGCCATTATGTGATTATTTTGTATGTTCAATTGGTTCACCTTTAGTTTTTTTGGGGACTGTACCTTAGGTACTACCTTAATAGCCTTTAGGTACCACCTTAATCTACCTTAGGTACTACCTTAATCGACCTTAGATACTACTTTAGTTAAAGTTGGGTACTACCTATCTGAAACCTCGAACCTTCATTTGTGACCCTTAGAACATGCCATTATGTGATTATTTTGCCTATTCAATTGGTTCACCTTTGGTGTTTTTGAGGACTATACCTTATGTACTACCTTAATAACCCTTAGGTACTGCCTTAATCTACCTTAGCTACTACCTTAGTTAAAGTTGGGTACTACCTATCCGAAGCCTTAGACCTTCATTTGTAACCGTTAGAGCATGGCATTATGTGATTATTTTATGTGGTCAAGTGGTTTACCTTTGGTTTTTTTGGGATTGTACCTTAGGTACTACCTTAATAGCCTTTAGGTACTACCTTAATCTACTTTAGGTACTACCTTAACCGACCTTAGGTACTACCTTAGTTAAAGTGGGGTATTACCTATCCGAAGCCTCGGACCTTCATTTGTGACCCTTAAAGCATGCCATTATGTGATTATTTGTGTGTTCAAGTGGTTTACCTTTGGTTTTTTGGGGACTGTACCTTAGGTACTACCTTAATAGCCCTTAGGTACCACTTTAATCTACCTTAGGTACTACCTTAACTGACCTTAGGTACTCCCTTAGTTAAAGTTGGTTTCTACCTATCCAAAGCCTCAAACCTTCCTTTGTGACCCTTAGAGCATGCCATTATGTGATTATTTTGTTTGTTTAAGTGGTTCACTTTTGGTTTTTTGGGGATTGTACCTTAGGTACTACCTTAATAGCCCATTGGTACCATCTTAATATACCTTAGGTACTACCTTAATCGACCTTAAGTACTACATTAGTTAAAGTTAGTTTTTACCTATCCAAAGCCTCAGACCTTCCTTTGTTGTCCTTAAAGCATGTCATTATGTGATTATTTTGTGTGTTCAATTGGTTCACCTTTGGTTTTTTGGGGATTGTACCTTATGTACTACCTTAGTTAAAGTTGGTTTCTACCTATCCGAAGCCCCAGACCTTCCTTTGTGACCCTTAGAGCATGCCATTATATAATTATTTTGTGTGTTCAATTGGTTCACCTTTGGTTTTTTTAGGGACTGTACCTTAAGTACTACCTTAATAGCCCTTAGGCACCACTTTAATCTACCTTAGGTACTACCTTAGTTAAAGTTGGGTACTACCTTTCTGAAGCCTCGGACCTTGAATCTCGAACATTACTTGTTATATTTTTAATTTTGTAGTTAATCATCACTATTATTATCCTAATATGTTGTATACATGTGTAAATTATATACGTTTCGTATTATCTTTTTCAATAGTTATTACTTGATTGATTATCAAAAATTAACCAACAACAATTATGTCATCAGATGACGAACATGCAAACATACTATGTAGTGTTTATGGGTGCAGACATGGAGTGTACAATTCTTGGGTTGAATGTCAAAAGAATGTGCTCCTTTTTAAGGGAAGTGTTTACAAATCATATACTTCTAGAACGGAAGTTGTCCAAGCTTGGGTGTTCTATGCACCAAGATGGAAGAGAAGTGATGAATGTTCATGAGTTGGCAAACCAAAGTTCGAACATGCAGTTGATGATTAGCATTCCTTGCAAAATATTTCATATACATATGTAATAAGTTTCTTTGCTGGCTTCTTTGTAGCATGTGTTTTGCTTATTGTAATATCTAGTTTAACATAGGTTGTGGAAATGTGTTATGAATATCAATGTCTAGTAATGTATTTTTCGTAGTGTTCATAGGTACTATGTGATTATTATTATCAACTTTGTTAAACTAAAAATGATCACTCAAACGTTTGGAGCATAAGACAATTTGTTTGTTAAAGGTCACAACATAAGAGAAATTGAGAATTTTTGACACATCATAAGCTTTGGAATAAATTTTAGTTGAGATGTAAAGCTAAAAACTATGTCTAGGGAAATTAAATTTTAGCATATTTCAAATTTAAATTAAAGCTAATATGTACAAATATTTTCAATATAAGCTAAAATAAAGTTCTAATTATTTAAATTATGTTTGTTTTTTTTTATAGAAATTATATTTGGATAATGCAAAAATAATGTAATTAAAATTTATAAAAATAGAGAAGAAAAACTAAGAAATTTTCCTCATCTATAATTTAATCATGGACAATAAAATGATAGGAATTCTTTTTTTCTTTATTATTTTTGGTGAAATTTTTTTTAAAAAAAAATTCCTTTATTGGGAACTTAAATAATGAAAAACAATTTTATTGACTTATTTTCCCTAAAAGAAACTATACATTTATACAATACACAAATTCTCATCTCATTCTTTATCTTCTAAAAAAATTATTAAACATATTTTCTAAGTAAAAATACAATTTTCTATTTTAAATAATAAGAACTATTATATAAATAATTTGCATACAAATCCAAAGTTTTCTTTCTTAGAAAAAAGAAAGTGGCTTATGTTTGGTTCCTTATGATTCTAATGTGTCATTTGTCTTGGGTGCATTTGGCGTGTGAGATAAGTACAGTGGGTTTGGTTGTCATTTCCATTTCATATTTCAACCTTCCAAGCATTCTCTAAGGCATCTCCTCCGACATTTCAGACATTCTCCAAAGCATCTTCTTCTACACCCTACATTTTTATGGTTTGCAGAAAAAAAAATTCTTTTTGTTTGATCGTCCATGAAAATGTCCAAAAAAGAGAAATTTACATTTTCTATGATATTTTTAGAGGATAATGGGAATAAAATAAAATAAATTACAAAATATTTTCCTTCCTCCTCCTATCCTCAATATTTTTTTTCACCTTTCTCCATAGGAACCATACTAACATTCATCTAAAAATGCTAGAAAAAAACATAATAGTCATCTTGTCCTAAAGAAAGAAAACATAAAAAAATATATATATACAGAACAACCAAAAAAGTCTTCATTCATGCTTCTCATCCCACCTACTCTTACTGTGTGTATCCATCCCGCTATTCCAATTACATCAGTGTGGTTGGTATGACTTGCTTGGTACAAAAATCATTGTGCTCATTATCACTTATCCACCCACAGAAACATGTGCACCTTTGCATTAGAAGGCTATCTATTGATGCTGAGGAGCTAATCAAGTGTGGAGGAGAGTGCAAAGGGTTTTGGTCCAAACTGATGTCTCTCTCATTGGTTTTTTCTTCTTCAGCTGGTGGATTACACTTTTCACTTCCTGCAAAACAAGTGCTCATACTACAATAAAAAAAAAATGGTGATGAGGGCGTTTGAACTTTGAACATACTCATGACCTGCAAAACTGATGTCTCTCTCATTTGTGACCCTTAGAAGTTAGCTTCGAGAGTTCACTGTTCAAGAATGCAACCTCGTATATTGAAAGTGCTCCCTTAAAAAAGAAACTAACCAAGAAGTTGCCCCTAGTTCCCTTTGGTCTCATTTTTCTCTCCAACCTCCTTCCTTACTTTGTCTCGCTGAATATGCTTGCTTTACGTGCCGAGAATCACCTTCCCAAACCAGCGTGATCCCTTCCCATAAGCGTCCTCCTTTGACCTGTCTTCCCATGCCTTTTCTATGCACACTCAGAATTTTCTTTCTTAAACACAACCCTCATTCCGTCCACATACATACTGAATCTTTCTTTTTTTCCTTTGTAATATATCGCAGACTACTTCTCTCATAATCAGTGTGATGCTCTCCATAACACCCATTGTATCTTCCCCGAAAATCAGCTTAATTCCTCTACTAGCTTGTATTTTCCTCCTTCATGTGCTGAAAGTTTTTTTTTTTTTTTTTCCTTCTAAAATCATCGTGTTTTCTTTCCTTAAAATCCTTTCCCAAGTCAAAAATCTTTTCCCACAATGGACTCATTTCCCTTGCCTTTCTTATTTCTCATTTCCTATATGGTCGTCCTATTGCTGAACCCCCACAATGGATGAATCTAGCCTTTTTCTCATTCGTGGCAATGTCGTGGCAATGTTTCCTTTTCAATTTCTAGATGCAATAAATAATAATTAAAAAAATATTTAAACAAAATTATTAAATTAAAATAAATAAATAAAGACAAGTATGATGGAAAAGTGACAAAATAATAGGAAAATAAAATAAAAGAGGAAATAGACAAGATAATGAATAAAATAAACAAAATTATAAAAGTAAAAAAGTCAAGTCATGTGATTTTACAAAAATGAGTCATGCAAGTCATATAGGCCATGTGAGATATGCAAAATATGCCAAAAAAGTGACCTAAGTAAAATTAGTCAACCTAAGTGGGCCAAGGTGTGTCAAAATGGGCCCGGGTAAGCCTATGTGGGCCTAAGTGAGTCTAGGGTGTTTAATACAGTGCGTAGGTTAGCCTAATGGGCCAAGTGCATCTAAAAGTTATCCTAATAAGGAAGGAAAAAACCTAAGTCTAAATTAAGGTTGCCCAGAATCACAATGGGGTCAAATGAGTCTCTCAACCAAAGTCTGAAAGATGGCTTAAAAAAGATAAGCTACATGAGCAGTAATGGGCCACCAGGGAATTGTTATAAAGTACCAAACAAACACGTAATAGGACAAAATAGAGGGTCTACAAATATGCCCCTCTTCGGTAGAGATCACGAGTGTAGGGAATGTGAGTAAAAATACAAATAATGAGTGGAACGAAGTGAACTATGTCGAAGAACTAAAAGAAAAGGACTAGAGATTTTGTCCTAGCACATGACAAGAGTAAGCTCGAAACACAGGGTTGTAATTATAAAAATGGAACAACTCTATGTCATGAGCTCAAGGCTCTACGTGGAAAGAATGACTCTGGGTCATATATGAGATGAACAACTTTGTGTCGTGAGCTCAAGGTTCTACATGGAAAGAATGACTCTTAGTCATAAATGAAATGATCGACTCTGGGTCATGAGCATAGGGCTCTAAATGGAAAGAATGACTTTGGGTCATAGATGAAATGAACGACTCTGGGTCATGAGCTTAGGGCTCTAACTAGAAAGAATGACTCTAGGTCATAGGTGAAATGAACGACTCTGGGTCATGAGCTCAGTGCTCTAACTAGAAAGAATGACTCTAGGTCATAGGTGAAATGAACGAC
>JAJJMF010029556.1:76987-99401 GCA_022058775.1 Vitis hybrid cultivar
TGAATAGCTCAGGGCTATGAGCTCCAGGCTCTATGATTGATCGGCTGGAAGGAGAATGCGATACGTAAACTCCAAGTCAAACCACTCATGGGCGATCAAATGATGAAGGCTCAGCTCAGGGCTGGAAAGACTCAGATTCTTGAGAAAATGATAGCTCAAGGCTACCATGCTCAAGACCTAGAGAGAAAAGATAGCTCAGAGCTATAAGACTTAGGGTCTAGAAGGAATGGATAGCTCAGGGCTACGAGGCTCAGGGCCTAGAAGGAAATGATAAAGAAGACCAACTCGAAAGTGGATAGGGAGTAAATGGGCTCAAAGCCCTATACTCAAAATGCCAAGGGTCGAACTACTGACTTAAGGAGGGAAATATGCCCCAGTATCCAGGGTGCTCACACTGCTGAAACAACTAGTAAATCAATCATCTGCTGGAATCAATGGGTCAGAATCAATGCATCACGACAAACCTCTGAAAAATCTAGACTGAAAGGACTCTCTGTGTTTGAAAAGTTGCTTTATCAAAAAATCTCAAAGTGTGTATATCTTGGTTCATTTAAAAGAAAATCTCAAAGTACACAAAATACTGCTCATCTGGATAATCCAATCTGCAAGATAACAATGGTGAAAACAATCTATCTCATGAGTGTCCAGCTAAAGGATCCACCCATGCTCCTTGGGTGAAACCTGATGTGATCCATCTCTATCCCAACAAATCCATGTAGGACGGTCCTGATACAGTCAATCGTCGAAAGCCCCAAACTAGTATTCAATCTAAAACCAAGCTAGCCACTGTCTCAATCTCAATGATACCAAAAGAAAATGGGGAAATATGCCCCTATATAAGATCTGATGTGAAATTCATGAGCTAAATAACCAACACCTATCATCCATTCTTGTACTACTGTGTAAACAAAATATCATCAAGGAGAAGAGACTATGCCCCAGTATAATATCTGATGTCGAAGTCATGAGGTAAACAACCAACAATGATCATCCATCTATGTACCGCTGCCCGAACACAATCTCATCAAGGAGAAGAGAATATGCCCCAGATGGATATTTGATGTATAATAGAGAATCTGTCAAAATCAATCAAACATCTCTATAACCATGAATAGGGGTAGCCATACAACCCAACAACAACTAGGAATCTCGGAGAAAGAAAGGAATATGCCCCAATGTGGATATCTAATGCACAACAAAAGGATGAATCCAACATCATTAATCAACCATCTCCAACTCAACAATAATCAGCTAAGAAGTCAGAATGAGTATCAGCCAATGCCTCAAGGGAGATACTTTAGACCTAATCTCAAAGGAATAATCAAAATAATGAGGGATGTGATAATCTCAAGAGTAGAAGCATGTTTATGATGAATCCCTAACTAAATCTGATAGGAATCTGGTAACCTCAAAATTGGGAAATATGCCCTAGTATACAAGATTTATACATTGCATTGAAAACTATCTCCAACTCAATAATAATCTTCTAGTCTATCTCATAAATAGTCTGCAAATGGAACCTAGAATCATGAAAACTGTCAATGAGCTCAACGATGCTCCACTAGAACTAATATCATCTCAACATACTCCACTAGGGATCTCTTATCAGTGAAAATGCCCAGGCTTCAAAGAAAGTGTTCCACTAGGGGCTTATCTCAACCAAATGAAAGGGGAATATGCCCTAGTATAGCAATTGACGCAAAGTCACAAGGTACCTTAAATGACACTAACCCATCATCTCTGTATCCAAGGATGAGACAATCAACAACTCAAACGGTATATGTGCAATGGCCCACCATGCTAGGAATAAAAATCATCATGCTGATCTACTCCATTAAGAATATGAACGAAAAATGTCTCACTAGGGTAAAACCATCGAGAATAGTGAGGGTATCAAAAAGTATGAGCGTGACTTAATGGCTTGGGGGGAACTCCACTAGAGGCATCGCGACAAAGGTATACTACCGAATCATCATCTATCATCATAAACCATGAAAAACTGGTAATCTCAATAAATGAATATACCCTAGTATGATAGCTGATGCACAGTAGAATGGAAAGCCAGATAACATCAAATATCATCCATAAAATGAAGTAATCGTCTACATCCATCACTAAATCACCTCCAAGCATCAAAAGAGGCATCTCCCAGAAGAAAAAAAATAGGATGACGTCTATATATCAACTAAATCCCAAACACCAGCCTAAGTAGAGGCTGTCAAAGAACGCATTTGATCTCATGGCCTCAGGATGGTCTTAAGACATGGGACGTAATGTAGGCTAGGGTAATAGGGTGAAAGAAATGAAACGAAACTAGGCTCAAATACCCAATGATCAAATCCATACCCTCGTGTATAGTGTAATGCATAGAAAAATGTCATGAGCCATGGACCTAAAGGTAACCAAAGGAAATGTCAATGGCGTAACAAAAGGAAGCATAAGTGGTCAAACCATCAATGAAACATGTGAATGAAGTGAAGAAGGAATCGAATCAGAAATGTGTATCAATGTGTAGGAAATGAATAAAAGGTGGAACGAAGATCTAGAAAGAGGTGATGAGATACAAAAGAAGACAATGAGAAAGTGGAATGAATGATGATCAACCCATATTAGTACAATAAAGGAAAGTCATATCACCAATGATGGAATGGTGGATAAGACAATGATTCGGAGACCCTAGTAAAATGTCACTCATCTCTCATACCTAATACATATCTACCATGATCCAAGAAGCATAGGATCTCATAGAACTCTCACATGAACCCTTGACACTCCAAATGCATAACAAGAGTGGCTCAAGAAGTGAAAACTCATACAAAAATCTCACAAGAATCCACAATGACAAATATACCTAATAAACAAACCTCAAAAGGTGACATAAGTGCCCAATGGAGCAAGATACCATACACAAACATATCATTGCGTTTTTTTTTTAATGCGCATGCTTTGATCATCAATAAATAGAATTCCAATGGGAAAGATATAAGGAATGAACAAACTCTCTCAAATCACTGCTGAATATATGAACCCCATCCCATGAGACAACCTCTCAAACTAAAATCTCTGAATCAATGCCAAATGATGGGATGAATGGAGTGATATGAATGTCCTCTTTGTACCAAGATGTGAAGAATCATCAACCCAAGGAAGAGAAGAGATAAGACGAAGCAAATTTTTTAAAAGCAAGAAAGAGAATGAAAATGTGATGATAGTAAAATAGAACAAATGGGGTGATAAAGGGATGGTGACAAGAATGAGAAGATAGGCCTATAAGTCTAAAACTCATGAGACTTTCCTAGCAAAGCATGCATATACATCAAAGGGCCCCAACTCGAGTGTAGAAATGGTAATCAAGGGTATAAGAAAGAAATAAAAAGCTTTAACATACTTCGCGAGGCTCAATGGGCTAGCAACGGTCTAATATATAGATAGAGGTGATTAAGTGTAAGGCTAACGGAAATGATGGCCACTCATCCTGCGACCATGGTCTCAAATGTAATACTTCTTCAGCTGATCCACATTGGTAGGGTCTGAGAACTGGTCTCTATCTAGATACGTCAATCATATTTCCTCTCTAGGGTCAACTCTCTAATGACATGTGGTGTACTCCAAGTAAGTCCCTAGGGTATCCTAGAATAAATGAATCTCCATGACCATAACTGGGTTAGCATCATCCTCAAACATATCATCAACATAAGTAGGATGCCCCAACATAAATAAACTGAATCTCTTCTAAACTCTCAACGATGAAGATCTCAAGCATATCAAGAAAGTGAACTATCTCTGGCTAATTTGTGTTAACCATCCAAATATCATTTAATACGCCAATCTCATGCTCGTCATGAAGAAAACCATGTCGATCAAATATCATATCTTATAGAAAAACTAACATCCTCTATAAGAACTCTCATCTGATAAAATTTGACTCAGAATCCACTAAACTCATCATATGTACGATGTCACCCTCAAAAATGTCATTAGCTAACTAGGTGGTGGGGGTGGATAGCAGTCAATCACATGACATCTCATCCTGAACTAGATGCTATTTATCTCACTGTCTATCAATCTTCTTACTCAAACCTGCTAATGCCTCCTGAATAGAGTCATGATGACTGTAAGTCGATCAACTGTATCATGTTGAGGATCCATACCTGACTGCTTTGAAATCCTGATCAATCTATCTCCAACTCTAATAAAAGAAGTTGAATCTACACTAAAATGAATAACACTCCTATAAGGTACAAAGGCACGGAAAGAGAAATGACATGAAGGAAGCTGAGAAATTGTGGAAATGTACTAATCACAATACAAAAAGGTGGCCCAACTAAAACTCAAACATGTATCAATCTCTGAGCACACCAAAAGGAGACCATGAAGAGGATAACTGAACCCAATTGTAACCAAGTCAGCTCTAAAGGTCCATAGATACACCCACGTGTAGGAGTGAAATCTTAATTGGGTCTAGGCTAACCTACAAGGTTGAGGTGGCTCTATAAGATAAAATGGGTGGGTTAAATGATTCCTAACAGAAGCGATCGTACCTTTCAATGGTAAGCAACCCTCTGCACACCTCTAAAGAGACGGGGTGCTTCCATGCAAGGTGGTCATCACCTCCACTCATGCACTTCTTCACTTTCCCAGGGGGTTTCTTAATGGTGAAGGTTTTCCCATATCTCAACACTCAAGGATAATCTAAAGTATGCGATGAAGGATGTGGGTGCATCCGAAAACCTAAGATCTAAAGTGAGATAGTAAACAGAGACAAGCAATCATACAATCATGTAGGAGCAAGGGTTGTCATGCAGCAAGCAATTACACTAAGCAGATAGGTATCATACAAACAAAGTCCTATCTAACATATGTGAGAGTGAATCATCCTGAAGAGAGAAAGCAATCAAGTGATCATGTAAGATAAACAAGTATAAAGACATGTTAAGATAGCAAACCAATCAAGTAAGCAAACTAAATCATTTTGCCTAAAAAAATGAGGTGCCCTCTAATTGACCAATTAAACGCCACATTTGCCTCAACTAGTGTTCAAGCTTGATCCTCAAGATCTCCAGCAGAGTCGCCAATTTGTGGACCCGCATTTTTCATGTGCGTCCCCACTCAATCAACGAGACTCACTTTTATTGGTGAAAATTTAGTTTTGGAAAAGTCAAAGTCTCCACTTATTTTATTTTATTTTAAAAGGAAAAATAAAACAAGAAAGAAAACCCTAAAGAAGCAACTCCATAGTTATGAAAAAGCATGTCTTTGAAAAACTCGAGTCTTGGTTTGAGGATCGGGTTACCTATTGGGAAGGTACCTCTAAGAGGTAACACCCTTCTAAGCTCTAATCATATTTGGTTGATTATAGATACCTAGGTAGACTAGGTGCTTTCAAAAATAGCATGCCAAACAAGAAAACCAATCACAATCATAAAGAAGATTTAGGGTGTGTACCTGGACTGCTTATCAAGCGCTATTACAAGACATCAATGGTTAGTTTGGAAAATAAAACACAAAACATGTATTTTACCCTAGGCTCTTAATCAAACATGGCAAACTAAACAAACAATCAAAAAGATATGCTGAATAGGTTGACAATCGCATACGAAGCAATACATAACTATCATATATAAAGCAATACATAACTATCATATATAAAGCAATACATAATTTATGGAATTAAGATATGAAGGTAAGAAGTGTACCTGAATAGCATAGGTAACTTGTAACGTGCTTCCACAAGACATGAGGGGCTAAATAATAAATAATAAAATAAAGAAATCCTAGCATGCTTGCTATCTAATTAGCATAGCAAAAAATGATCAAAGTATACGAAATCATCAATTATCACATACATCTTGTATACAATTCCTAAAAAATATATAGATATGATTACAACAAGTAGCAAAGGTGATAGCAAAGATGAGTTTTGAAAAGATTCTTTTATATTGGTGTTCCACCAATTTCCCAATTGATATACACAAATATAGCTTAGAATTATCCCATTTATTTGGGACCACAAGCTTGCATTTGTATTCCACTCAAAACCAGAATTTTTATAAAACTGAGAAAGATGCGAATCGATCAAGACATGGTTGCATATTATTTAAGAAAATGATATTTTGATTCTAAGGACTCTAAATGAGTTTTTGAAATGCACTTTAACGAGGAACATTTTGAGAAAAGGTTTCTTTGAAAAGGAAAGACATTATTCACAAATGACAATACGCAAAGATCAAACATAGGCAACCCAAAAGAAAACAAAATCACAAAGTAAAATATTTTAGTAATAAAAAAAACTAATAAAGGTAAGGGTAGAGGCCAATCTTCATGATTTTCCAATGGCCTCTGAAAATTAAATTTCACAAAGAACTATCAAAGCAATAAGCTAAATGACTTTAGATCAAATAAAATTAGAAGATATTAATTAAGAATTAAAAACGGTGAATCAAACACATAAGCTGAGAAGAATAATCAAGAACTAACATGAGATCAACCAAACACATAAACAGGTGAATATAATAGCATGAATATAGTAGCACAAGCACATAGAATTCTAAAACACAATAAAAAAACTAGAATTATCCACTTTAGAACATGAGCAAAAAAAAAAAAACATAAGATCAATTAAGCTAATTAACTAAAGTTTTAGCGAAGCATATGAACTGAACTATGATCAATCCAAGAATGAAAATTTATATACTTAAGATAGAAATAATACAACTTAAGATCAATTAAACTAATCACCTAAAACTCTGAAAAACACGCGAATGGAAATTGGACCAAATTAAATCAAGGCAAACTAAAAACATGAATTTTCAGACATAAAATCAATTTTATTAATGAACTAATATTATAAAAATACCTAAACTGAATAGATGAGTGAAACTAAATCAAAGTAAACTAAAAACATGAACTTTCAAATATAGAATAAGTTTTAAAACTGCAAAAGTACCAAAACTAATGAAAATGAACCAAATTAAATTAAAACAAACTAAAAACATGAACTTTCAAACATGGGATTGATTTTATTAATGAACTAAAATTATAAAAGTACCTAAAATAATTAAAATGAACCAAATTAAATGCAAGCGAACTAAAAGCATGAACTTTCAAATATAGAATCAATTTTATCAATGATCTAAAACTACAAAAATATTTAAACTAAATAGATGAATTAAATTTAATCAAAGTAGCCCAAAACACATTATTTTTTTTTTCACTCAAAATTGATTAAACTAGAAAAATTAGCTAGAAACTTACAAACAGATCTAAACTAAAAGAAAAATCAACACTAAACTAAATCGGAATGAAAAATAAGAGCTTTATCATGTAGAATTAATTAAATTAATTAGAAAAAAATCTAAACTAACGAAATAAATTAAAATTAAACTAAAATAAAATTTAAAAAAAAAAGAAAAAAAAGAAAAAAGTTACCTTCAAGAATGCATGTTGTTGTGTCTTTTTAGAGAATGGTGCGGCTTATGTGCTTCCCTTGCTTGTCGAGTGAATGCTTGATGGCTCCCCTGCTACTCCCCAAAATCTGTGCATGAAGTTCTTCATGCAATTGTTGAGACTTCCCCTACATCCCCATGAAGCCACTGGTCCAAATAACCATTGTCCACATACTCATACACAAGGATCCGGTAAGCTCCCTCAACACAGTATCCCAGTAACCTTACAAGATTCTTGTACCTGACCCGGCTTATGGCTTCAACCTACACTTTGAATTCCTTTTCAGCTTGGCCTCTGTTATTCAACAAGTTCTTCACAATCACTCTCGTGTTATTAGCCAACACACCTCTATACACGATACCATAAAACCTCCTTCCTCGATCACCTTTTCATCAGCCAAACCGTTCGTCGCTGCTTCAATCTCTCTCAACGTGTTCCACCATCCTCACCCCAGGTGCGACACCTCTGGCGACCTACCCCCCAATGACGTCGTTTCAGTCACGCTCGTTGCCCGACTCCCTCGCTCACCTGCGACGATAGTTGGTCGGAGAACACCATGCGGTGCTCTGATTTCCCAATGTCAATCTGGATCTCCAAGGTTGGAGGCAGCACCGGCCGGTGGTCGGGAGTAGCTTTGTGAACAATCTCCTACATTTCCTTCGATACCACCAGAATAAACTCGCCTGCGCCAAGCTTACCCGAACTAGGAGGTCGCTGATGGTGAGAAGTGATTCAGAGGGACAACAAGAACAAAATAATCACAATGACGACTTTGATGAAGATTCCTATCACGACCCATAGCCGGAGCCCAAAGATAGAAGTCGGCTTCGAGAGTTCACCGTTCAAGAACGCAACCTCGTATATTGAAAGTGCTCCCTTCCAAAATAAACTAACCAGAAAGTTGCCTCCAGTTCCCTTCGGTCTCCTCTTTCCTCTAGCCTCCTTCCTTACTTTGTCTTGCCGAATATGCTCGCTTTACATGCCAAGAATCACCTTCCCAAACCAGCGTGATCCTTTCCTGTAAGCGTCCTCCTTTAACCTACCTCCCCATGCCTTTTCTATGCACAATCCGAATTTTTTTCTTAAACACAACCCTCATTCCATCCACATACATGTTGAATCTTTCCTTTTTCCTTTTCAATATATCGCAGACTACTTCTCTCATAATTAGTGTGATGCTCTCCATAACGCCCACTGTATCTTCCCCAAAAATCAACTTAATTCTTCCACTAGCCTGTATCTTCCTCCTTCATGTGCTGAAAGTATTTTTTTTTTCCTTCTAAAACCAACATATTTTCTTCCCTCAAAATCCTTTCCCAAGTCAAAAATCTCTCCCTACAATGGACTCATTTCTCTTGCCTTTCTTATTTTTCATTTCCTATATGGTCATCCTATTGCTGAACCCCCACAATGGATGAATCTAGCCCTTCTTTCAAGATGCGTGATGGTTATCCATTTTCTTATTTGTGGCAATATTTGCTTTTTAATTTCCATATGCAATCGTGGTGTGCCAGAATTTCCATACATCATGAGGCCCCATTGGCAAAGTCCATGTTCTCTAGAATTCTTCTATTGTGGTGTGGCTGTTATTATTATTATTATTATTATTATTATTATTATTATTATTAATACCATACCATGTATATCTAAAACACAATAAAATGGGCCAAGTGCATCTAAAAGTTATGTTTTAACCCGTTTTTGCCGAAAAATTGGTTTGTAGGGAGACTCTGTTTGGTCAGAAGGGGGCTATCACCTTGACATGAAGTAATGTTTTAAAATTTTTTGAGTTTATTCTTTAAACTTTTGAAATAGCCGATCTTCGCATTAACTTTCATATTGTCATAAATGCTTTCACACTATAAACTGAAAGTTTTAAGTTAAATATATATTATAATAATATGTTTAAAAATGTTTATATTAAAATAATAATAATAATAACAATAATAATAATAATAATAATAATAATAATAATAATAATAATACCATGTACATATAAAACACAATAAAATAGGCCAAGTGCATCTAAAAGTTATGTTTTAACCTGTTTTTGCCGAAAAATTGATGTGTTAGGAAGACTCTGCCTGGTCAGAAGGGGGGTATCACCTTGACACAAAGTGATGTTTTAAATTTTTTTGTGTTTATTCTTTAAACTTTTGAAATAGTCGGTCTTCAAAATAACTTTCATATTGTCGTAAATGCTTTCACACTATAAACTAAAAGTTTTAAGTTAAATATATGTTATAATAATATGTTTGAAAATGTTTATATTAAAATAATAAGGATAATAAATGCATTCACACTGTAATTGAATTTAAAACTTTCAATTTGAACGAAGATTTCAAGGCTCCTGTCAAATCCTTGCCTGTGAATAACAAACTATATGTATGTTATATGTTGATGGGAAAAGTTGGTATCAGAGCCTTGTATATTGTTAGTCTATTAATTAGGAAAGGAGACTGTTGATTCAAATTAATTTTCAGAATACCGAACTTTATATTACCCCATTAAAAGTCTGATTATATTTGCTTGAAAGCTTTAAATTCTATTACAGTGTGAATGCATTTATTATCCTTATTATTTTAATATCAACATTTTCAAATTGCTATTATTTTAATAATAATATTTTCAAAAATATTATTATAATATATATTTAACTTAAAACTTTCAGTTTATAGTGTGAAAGCATTTATGACAATATGAAAGTTAAATTTTTGAAGACCAGCTATTTCAAAAGGTTAAAGAATAAACTCAAAAATTTTAAAACATCACTTCATTTCAAGGTAATACCCCCCTTTTGACCAAACAAAGTCTTCCTAACACACCAATTTTCCAGCAACAACGGGTTAAAGGTCAAGAGTTAAGACTAAAGACTTTAGTTTTAATACTCAATTTTACACTCAAAACTTTCTAAATAACCCGATTTTTTTTTATTTATCTTGATGGGAACATTATATATACGAAGGATCCATGTATATTGCAGATATTAACTAGTAAAGAAAACTGAAATATGAATCAAATAATCTTCATTTCCCTACTTTATCTTTTTACCCCTTAAGGGTAAGAAAAATACACAAAATAAAATAAATTTATAATAAAATGAGTGCAGAAAATTCTTACTTTCTTATTGTTGATGGTATAAATTTACAAGGCTGAAGATGCAGTTGATCGCTCATTTGCTACTTCACTCTCACTTTTTCACACACTTTTTTCACACTCTTTTCTCACACACTTCTTTCTATTCTTATAACTTATTTATAGACAAATGGATTTACAAACGAAAAATGAGAATTTAATTCAAGTGGTTGGGGCAGTTGATGGATGGCAGGACAAATATTTACAAAGTGTTTAGAGGTTTGGTTAACAATAAATACAAAATGGATACAATGATGGAAAAGTTTTTATGAGATTTGACTTTTGTTTCTCTTTTACCATCCATGTGGTTGCTTCCTTCTTGTCTCTTTTTTCTTTTTTCTATCATATGCAGAATAGGTGGCTTGTACATCTTTATTAGTTCTGAATTGCTACTGCTATATTAAATTCTTATAGTTTGAGACACATTTACTGCTTCAATGTCGTCATTCCTGACATCAGCCTTCCATTGTATTTTGCAGATTGTAATAACTTTCGTCATCAAGGTTGTCCCAAAATAATGCGTCATCGCTGAGGTAAAAAGATGGTTATGGTATTTCTACACTGAGTTCGGTTATAAAATCCCGTTCTTCAGAAGTAATAAAAGGTTTTGGAACAATGATGTGTTCTAAAGGTTTGTTTCTCCATATGGACATGTTTTTGTTTCACCAATGAGATGAAATAATTTGTTCTGAGTTGGTCTAAGATCATAAATCTGAAAAACTTTAAAGCGAGTAAAGAATTCTGGAAATTCATTTGAACAGGTCATTTCCCATTCTAGTTCTTGTTGAGGGATGAGTGGTTCTTTATTGTGTTTTATATATACATGGTGATAGGCTAGTACTACTGAGCCATCGGTTTGAAATAAATGTGGAATAGTTTCAAATGAAATGTCTATTTGTTTTTTGGTTTTGAAAAGATAGGTTAAAATATCTTTTAATTTTTCTGGGAAATTTTCAGGGATTTGAGATACATGGTTCATAAAAACATTTTTTTAAATTCCCTGAGCCATGAGATGGGGTACTAAATCA
This sequence comes from Vitis hybrid cultivar, assembly GCA_022058775.1. Taxonomy (NCBI): domain Eukaryota; kingdom Viridiplantae; phylum Streptophyta; class Magnoliopsida; order Vitales; family Vitaceae; genus Vitis; species Vitis hybrid cultivar. Next base: position 88,597 of record JAJJMF010029556.1, read on the forward strand.
AAGATTCCTTTATTTACAGTAGACATATTCACATAAGCTAAATATATCACAAAGAAAAATTCAGGGTCATGGTATGCCATATACCCTGTTTTTATCCCGACATTTTTGGTTTTAAAATGTTTATACAAAAGTTCTTGATTTTTAAACACTTTATTATATTGGGTTCGCAGAAAAAAGGTTTCGACTAAAGAATAGTTATTAGCTCCAATTAGGTTTTTGACAACAAGTTTTTCATATTCTTCAAATAAAAAAGCTGATTTCTTAATTAAACTAAGCATTTTAGGTTGGCTATTTGAACAACTGGTTGACACTGTATTGGCTTTCAAATCATTTATTAGGTTTTCTTAATTTTCTTGAATTTTGAGGTTTTGAAATTTTTGGGTTTCTAAAGCAATCAGTTGGTTTTGAAGGTTTTGTAAATGTTGGGCTAAAGCTGACACGGTTTTTCCATAAGCATATTCTAAATTTTGGTTTGGAAAGCTTTGTGGTTTTAGAGACCAAAAGTTATCTACAATAACCTTATGTTCTTCAAAAAGGTTTTGAGAAAATAAAGAGTTAAACCTCAAATTTGGATTCAACACTTCATTCAAACATATGGTTCCATATTGAAAGGTTCTAGCTTTAGTGGGTTTTCTTTGAGCCATGTTCCTATAACATAAAATCAATCATTAGAATTATTAACATTATTAATTATTTGTCTACTTAACCAATCTGCTAATATATTATCTTTTCCTTTAATATGTTCAAATTTAGGTTTGAAACCAATTAAAGAGTTTTGAAACTTTATCCATCTTTTGGTGGACAATTTAGAAGAATTTTTATTTTCAAAGAATTTTTTTAATATTCTCACAGTTAGTTCTTAAAGTAAATTTTTCTTGGTTTAAAAATAATTGAAATTTTTCTAAGACTAATATTATTGCTTCTATTTCTAAGTCTGTAGAACTAAGGTTCTTTTGATAATCATTAAAAGTTCCACTACAAAATCTACAAAGTTTTTTTTTCCTATATTAGTGACTACTAAAAGTATACCTCCCCATCTAGTTTGGTTAGCATCAGTTTGAACTATTTTATATTCACTTTCTAAGGGTAAATGTAAGGTTGGGAGATGCTTCACAAGTTCTTTTATTTTTTGTACAAGTTTAATATCTTCTTGGTTAAAATATCTCTGTCCTGTGTTTTTTGTTTTACTATAAAGATGTCTAGCTAATCTACTAAGGTTTTTAATATATGGTCTAACATAATTTAATAATCCTAAAAAACTTTTAAGGGTTTTTAAATCTTCGAGTTTATCTGGAAAATTATTTATTTTTTGTACTATATGATCTTGTAGTTTTATTTGTCCATCCTCTAATTCTAATCCTAAAAATTCTATTTGGGTTTTAAATAATTTTAGTTTCTTTTTTACTTACTATTAATCCATGACTAATTAGCTTTTCAAAAATAAGTTCCAAATGTTTTATATGTTCTTGAAGAGCATAAGAAAAAACAAGAATATCATCAATATATACAAGAACAAAAGAATATTTACCAAAAATATTATCCATCATTCGTTGGAATATCTGAGGAGCATTTTTTTTAGTCCAAATGACATTCCATTCCATTCATATAATCCACAAGGACATGAAAATGATGTCCATGGTTTACTATCTTCTTCTAATCTAATTTTCCAAAATCCACTTTTACAATCTAACTGAGAAAAGTATTTACATCCTTGAATAGAGTTTTTTCTCATTTTTCTTCATTATGGTTCCTAATTAAAAAGGTTGAGAATCTATGGGGACTGAAACTTGGTTTTATGAGGTTATTTTGCAACAGTTCTTCTATTTGTATTTTAAATTCCTTTGTATCTATAAGGTTACATGCTATATTTGCCATTTTTATTGTTAAATTTGGGTTTTTAATTGGTATTTTACAGGTTGTTTATTTTTATTCCAATGTTTTTGTGGATCTTCTCCTATAATTCATTTTTTTTTTTCTTCTAATATAAGGTTTTTTAATCTATCTGCATTTCTTAATTGTTCAGAATAATCATTAATTATACCATCCTTTTGTGCTGCTACTTTGTTAATTTGATGAGAGGTTACATTATGATTTTTATTTAATACATTTTCCATGTTTGTATAAACAATTGTTGTGGTTTTAGGATGAAAACTAACCTGGTTGTTTTGTATTGTTATTCCTCCTTGTAGAGAATGTACAAAATTTAAACCTAAAATGAAAGGATATAAACTTATAGTAGGTACAAGATAAGTTTGGGGTAACACTAAGGTTATGTTATTAATTATGATTGGTACATTTGAAATATACTTGGTTAGTATTAGTTTTTGTTGATTATATTGGACTAAATCTACTGCTTAAACTAATGTTTGTTGATCTTCTTAAGGCACTAAGGTTTCGAATAAAAGGTTTTTACTGACTCTAGTATCTAACATTGTGTCTACCTTTAATTCTATGCTTTTTAATTTAATTGTTGTTGGAAAAATAATAGATTTAACTTTATTTGCCATATTTACTTGTTCTATTGTTTGTATGGTTGTTTTTTCAAGATTTATTGGTTCTTTTATTTCTTTTACAGGACTTATTGGTTATTTTATTTCTTTAGGGTTTGAACAACTACCTTCCTCTTCTTTCGAGATTTTTCCTTTAATTATTATTTTTAGGTCTTTCCACATATTATAAGGTTTTACTTTACTTTCTAAAGGTTGTACAAGGTTTTCTAAATTTAAAGGGGTTTTCTTAGGTTGATTTTCCTCTTTTTCAATGATCATACAAATTTCTCCTTTCTCAGTTTCACTATCATCTATACTATATACACTTGAATTTTCACTTTCAAAATCTAATTTGCTAATGAGTTCTTCTTCTTTACTATCTACTTGATACTCATTTATTAGGTTTATTTTTACTTGGGTTTTTCTACTTCGTTCATTTAATGGTTTTTTAGGCTCAGGACATTTAGGTCTTATATGGCCTTCCTTACCACACAAATAGCATTTACACTGTCTTTTTCTTTCTGTGGTTCTTTTTCTTTTTATCCAAAACTTTCCAGGTTTTTTATATCTTGTTTGATATGATCGTTTTTTTATAAAAAATTTTTAACTTTCTTCTTAAAAATTTATTATAGTTCTTAGGTTTTCTAAACTTATATTCTCTACATCATATATCTAGGTTTTCTCCTATATGTAATTTTCTACAAAGTTGTTGATTTATATCTTGTTTCTTTATTTGGCTTCTTTCTCCTATGCTTACACATTCTCTTTCTAACCAATTTTTTACAAATTCTATTCTAGCACCTACATAAGGAGAGTTTTTATATTCAGAGGTTAAAAATTCATTCCATAGTCTGAGTCCTATGGGTCCTTGTATTTTTAATATATATTTATTTAAATATTTAGGGGTTCTGTCTACTCTAGCAAGGATTGCATATTTCCTAAATTTTTGTTCATATTCTCTTATATAAGAAAGGTCACATAACTTTAATTGTTCTAACTTATGGAGATATATTGCGGGTTCTTTTACATCTTCTTGAGTTGTTCATAAAAAATATAGTTTTATTAAGTTTATGAATACAGATATGCTAAAATTATTTCTAACTTCTTGAAAATAACTACTGTTTTCTTGTTCCATATTGTGTAAAGAATTGTAATACGGTTCCTCTAAGGGTGCTTTTACAGAATTCATAAATTTCTTGTTGGTTTTCAAAAGATACTACTACACCTGCTGAATTTAAAGATTGTTCCCAATTTTTTTATGGTTTTCCTAAGATCTTGTGTATTATCTATATATAATATTGTTCCATATTCATATATTGGTTGTAAAGAACTAGAAGGTTTTGTTTTAGTTTTCCATTGAGGTCCTTTCGGCTTACTATATGGTTTATTATATCTTATTATTTCATTGTTTACACTTACAAATTCTTTTTCTTCATTTATTGTATTTACTGACTCATTTGAGACTATTTATAAGTTTTCTTTAACTTTTGGTTGAATAGTAAATTGCTTTATGGTTTCTATATCTATAAGTTTTTTTTATTAAATTGGTTTTATAGAGTTGTTCTATTATTTGCTCATCTGTATAATTTTTACACATTATATCAACAAAGTTTTCTTGATCTACATGTTCTTCTAGTAACATTGGGTTACTGAATTCTTCTAACATTATATTAACTAGCTTTGAGTTTTTATATAGGTTTTCTACTGTTTCAATGTTTAGTAAAATATCTTATATATAACATTTACAGTTTCTATCTCACTATCTGACTCTACCTCTACATTTACAGCTTTATAATTTCCAAAGGTTATACTTGCACTTCCATCTTGATTTTCATATAGACCACTAGATGTTGGATATTTTATTACTAGTTTATTTATTTGAGGTAATTCCCACTCTTGTCCTAACAAATAATTCATATTTACCGGTTTTGATTCTATCATATTTACAGCCTTACTTCCAAAGGTTTTTTCTATATCATCAAATTCCATCATACATTTTAAACTGAAAGCATTAGTTGTTTTTCCTATAAATCCTATAGCTATGCTAAGGTTCTTACTTCCTAATTCCATATCATAACCTTTAGTACTTACATTATTTTTATTTTTTCTATGAATTATTTAATATCTATACAAAATTGAGGTATACAACCAATAACTGCGTAATTTTGGTTCATATTTACTTCTGCACTAGCTAAAAGAGCTCGTTCTACTGTATTGTTTCTAGTATCTAAAAGGCTAATGTTTATAAGTGCTCCAATTTCTTTACGATGAAGTCCTATTATTCCTATTAAAATTATTCCTAAATGCATATATTTATCAGTTTTATTTTTTTAGTAGTTTATGTTTTGTTTCTAGAGATAATAAGTCTAAATATACAATATTTCCTATGGAACTTATAGTATGTTGGTTTAAAAATCTAGTTATTTTAGAATTTTGAACTAATTGTTTTTTATAAGGTGTTACTTTCTTTAATGCATCTTTTAATTTTTCTTCAATAAATTCTTTTACATTATCTTTGAAGTTTATGGCTTCTACTATTTTCATGGTTTTATTGCTAAACTTTTTGGTTCAAAATGATTTATTTTTCATCCTGTTCTAATTACTAGTTTTTCTACTAAACTAAAGTTTTCAAATTGTTTTAAAAGGTTATTTAATTTTTGCTCTTTTGATGATCTTATATTTCTTTGTTTTAAAAGTTTATCTACCTTTTGGTTAACCTTTTCTAATGTTTCTTTTAAATTTTGTTGTTCTAATTTTATTTGTTCTATTTCCTTTCTAACAAATTTTTCTTCTATAACTAATTGTTCTTTAATATAATCTAGGTTATTTCTTAGCAAGCTATGGTTCTAAAGTCTTCCAACTTCTTTTCTAATTCCTAAGATTGTGTTTAGTTTTTCTACAGATTTTATTTGTCTTTTATGGATTTATTTTAAACAATCTATATTATTTTGGTTTTCTTTTTGAATTTGTTCTTTTAATACTACGTTTGTTATTTTTAATTGTGTTTCTACTAGAAAATTTAAATGTTTTACCTCTTGGGTTTGTAGATGAGGGTTCATTAGTTTTTAATAATTAGATGAACTAGCATATAAATTATCAATATAATATTTTATAATTTCTTTTTTAATTAAGGTTTCTGTAGCAAAAAGTTCATCAAAGGCTTCTTGTATAGCTACTTTGTATTCGTTCAAATATTTAAGAGACGTTAGGTTTTTTATATCAGTGGTTAAATCTTTTACAGTAGTTCTTAAATTATGCAATTTATTACAAGTTTCCCTAAATTCTTTACGTTGAGCATACAACCTATTATTAAGTTCTTTTACACGATCATAATCTATATTATATATACCCGGAGGATAAAAAATAAAAGACATCAATTCATATCAAATAAGCAGACTAAATAAGGATGCAAAATAAATCAAGCAAACATAATCAGACTTTAATGGGGTAAGATAAAGTTCGGTACTTTGAAAATTAATTTGAATCAATAGTCTCCTTTCCTAATTAATATACTAACAATATATAGGGCTCTAATACCAGTTTTTCCCATCAACATATAACATACATAAAGTTTGTTATTGATTACTACTCAAAAAGTGCTATTTGATAGCTTGTAATTAACTCTTTTAAACACTTTTGAGTAGTAGTTATCACCTTTTAACCCAATTAACATGTTAAGGACCCTTGCAATCAATTCTAATCAAATTGTGTTAAGTTTTGGTGTTTTGATAGCTTTTTGATCACCAAAGCAATCCGAGATTGAGGAGAGTTCTTTGGAATCCATGGCAAAGCAATGGAAAGCTCAGAAACATGAAGAACCGAAGCTTTGAAGTCCTTTGCCATAAGCAAATCCGGAATGCAAGGAGTGTGGGATCCTCCCTAAAAAATGCCACGTGGCTCTCTCTCCCTTGCACACGTAGATGGTCCCCCTTGCGACGCGCGGCATAGCTCATTCCACCTTCTCCGGATATCTTACATCAGGAATTCTGTCCGGCCGACGTTCCACCTTCTCCGGATGTCTTACATCCGAAATTCTATCCGGCCGACTTTCCACCTTCTCCGGATATCTTACATCCGGATTTCTATCCGGCCGACGTTCCACCTTCTCCAGATATCTTACATCCGGAATTCTATCCGACCGACGTTCCACCTTCTCCGGATCTCTTACATCCGGAATTCCGTCCGACCGACGTTCCACCTTCTCTGGATATTTCACATCCGAAGCTTGACGCCGGATGGGAGAGGAGGACGTTTCAATTTCCCCGGTCAGACATGTCCGGATCCTCTGATAGCGCTTACCCGGAGAGTTTTTCTCTCAGTATACAATGCCGCGGTGTTCTCCTGAAGCTTCCCGATAGTTGCGACCGACATTTTGAGATTTTTTGCTTTAGATATTTGATGTCTAAATTCCCAAACTCTCCTTGTAACCCACCTATCATAGGATTCCTTAGTCTTTAAGCAAGAACAAAGGGTAAATAAACCCATATATAATGTTGTAAGTTTCCTCAAAGGGGGGGGGGGGGGCGGAAGACAAGGCTGGTACACAGACGCTTTGTATAGTTTTTGAAAAGAAGTAAAATTGAGAGTTTTTTGCTCTACCTTACCTACTTGTTTTGATTGTATATATTCTTCTAATTTTTCTTACTAGCTAAACAAGCTCTGAGGAAGTTTCCTCAGAGAATGAGTGGCTAGACTTTTAGTTCCTTAGAGCTAAGGTTGCCGGGAAAGGTTCCAGGTGCAAGAATTTATAGCTTTGTGGTTTCAGCCATTAATGAAGAGAAAGTGTGATCCTTTAATGATTTCTATGTTTTTTTAGTTAACTTAAAACACCTTCAATTCACTTGAGCCAACACTTGGTAAGGCAAGTGATCTCCGTCCATGGAGATACACTAGTTTACCTCTTGCGAGCTTTTGGGAAGTGACGTGAAGGTAGGATTTTCTAGAATTGCCAACACTTGGTAAGCTTTTGGACTCCAAGGAGACATCCATTAGTTATCTCTTGCGAGTTTGAGAAGGGAAGTCCAAAGTTAAAGATCACCTTGAATGGAAAATGCTAGGTGAGAGGCACGAGCCATTGCAAGTTGCATCAATGAGAGGGAATTAGAGCTGAAATCCATTTAAAGGATACATCTGTACAACACCGGTTAGAGAATTGACTATATGTTAATTCTCTAATGCGAGGAAATGAACCAAATGACCGGAGCTCTGTTTTTGCATAAGGAACCTCCCCTGTGAACCCAAACCTCCAAGGAATGTTTTTCTTCATAAGTAATTTCCATTACTTTCTTTTTAGTTAGCTTGAAACAAAACCTCGTTTAACCAAAGTTTGTGTTTTATTTCTTAAGCTTACCTTGAAATGAAAAAACACCAATTTAACTTTGAATTGGTATCAGTTGTGAGTTGAAAACCCTTCCCAGAGAACGATCCTAGAGCCACTATGCTATATTAGCTAAAGCTATCCTAATGCATGGTGATATAGGTTATAAATTTTGTTGATTACTCCCTCAATCAAAGAGCACCAGCTGGACATGAATCAACTGAGACACCAATTGGGAACGAATCAGTTATTCACAGGCAAGGGTTTGACAGGAACCTTGAAATCTTCATTCAAATTGAAAGTTTTAAATTCAATTACAATGTGAATGCATTTATTATCCCTATTATTTTAATATAAACATTTTCAAATTGCTATTATTTTAATATATCATGAATTTTTTATCTTCATGTCTCAAATGAAGAGAAATATTATAAATGTAAATAAGATACTTTAAAATGACTATTAATTCAACTTAAATGACTAAATATGACTTAATAATTTAATTTAAATTATTAAATATATTAAGGCTATGTTTGGTTCCACGAACGTCTTATACAATGTTTGGTTACAAGAAAATTCTGAATGATGGAAGAAACATTAAGAAATATGATCTTCTCATGTTTAATTTTATTATAGAAAATATGAATATATATACATATATACACCAAATGATTTTTAGGGAGCATATAAAAATAATTTATTGAATTTAAATCTATATTTTATTTTCCTTCGGTTTTTGTTCCTTGCACTTTTCCTTTTCATTTTCTTCTCATATAATTTTCCATCAAATTTTTTTAGAACCAAACATAGTCTTAAGGAAAGGAAAATTATTTTCTTATACTTGGTTTACTATGAAAAATAAAAAATATATATAATTAAAATTAGTTAAAAACTTATACATTTTCAAATTATTTAATCTTTATATAAAAGGGAAAATAAATTAAATGAGTTTGAAAAAAATTATTAAATTTAAATCTTATCTTATGTGTTCATACGTTTCATTTCTCACAATCATATCTATGAAATGTTCCAAATATTTGAAAGTCATTTAGCCCCAAGTTAAACATGAACCCGGTTCCAATGACTTCAAGGCATAATGCTAATTTGGAGTGGAAATTGCATCATTCTTTTAAATTCGTCTTTGTAAAATGAAGAGGGAAAATTAAGTTTGGAATCAATATAAAAAATACTCTTGCTAAGACTGAGGTTAGAAACAATTCCCTCTATTTGATATTTATATGCCTCTACAAGACTCTCTCTCTCTCTCTCTCTCTCTATATATATATATATATCTATATATATATATATATTTGTTGAAGTTCATATAAACATCAAAATTGTTGGAAGGTTTGTTTGGATGTGTTTACTTTTAGGTCAAAGTCCTTGTATTTTGGATGGTAGTTAAGACTTTTAGGTCAACTAATTATCTTTATGATCAATATTTCAAATTTGGCCAACTATATTATTCATGTCTCTTTCACAAATGCATTGTGGACATGTTCTAAAAATATCTAAAAGTCACTAACCCCAATTAGGGTTCCAATGATTCCAAGGGTCTATAGTTTAAGTTTTCTAAAAATTATTTAGATTGTGTTTGGTTCTTGGAAAATTTGAGGAAAACGTGAGGGGAAAAAAATAAAAAATCAAAGTAGAAGGAAATAAAAAATTGAACAAAAATAAAAAAAATATATTTAAAATCATTAAATTATTTTTATATGTTACTTCAAATTGAACGTAATAAAAAGTTTTGTTTTTACCACCATAGAAAATCGATGAATTTATGAAAACAATTTCTTTTGAGAACATATACTCATGGATTTTTATTTTTATTTTTTATCTTTAAGATGAATTTATGAAAACAATTTCTTTTGAGAACATATAAATTATAGGGTTTGTTTGTTTGTTTGTTTGTTTGTTTTAGCAATGAATGAAGAAAAAAAAATTATAAATATAAATAAAATACTTTAAAATGACTACATATATATTCAAAAAATTTAAATGACTAAAGATAACTTGAATTCCATTAAAAGAGTTATAATAAAATAAAAAGTTCATATAACTTGAATGAATGTAAAATAAATTAGTATAATAGTTGCACAAGGAAAAAAGATAAAGATAGAATAGAAAGGAAAGAAGTAAATTTGAATACTAAAAAATATTTTATTTATTTTTAAATTTTAATTAAATCATAATACATTATTAATATTCAATGGTTAGTGTTATTTGTTTTTCCAATAATATTTAATTACGATTGTTTTTTATCTTTTAAAATTTTAAAATTATATATTTTAAGGGTAAATAATAATGTAAATAACAAAAACTTGATCATTTATACACTCAAATTAATTAATGAATTATTAAGAAGTCAAGTTTTTTTTTTTTTTTTTTTAACAATTTCATTTTATATATATATATATATATTTAACATTTATTTGTTTTAATCATTTTTTGGGAACAATCCATCTAATATTTTATGTTGATATTTTAATTGATTAATGTATCATTTATATAGCATTTGAAAATAATATAAAATATTTTGGTTATGAGTTAAGGTTAAATTTGTAAAAGATAAATTTTTACTTAAATTTGCAATAATATTGAATATTATGTTTTTCTAGTCACATTCATGGTGCTGTTGTAAAATAAATGGTTTCAAATCACAACTTTTTTTAAATAAAAAATTATCAATCAACAAATATTTAGCTCTTATCGTTCAAAGATTTTAATGTTTAATTTTTAGTTTTATCTAATAACTTCATTGAATTGATATTTTGACCACCTATTTATTTATTTGTTTGTTTTTTTAAGTAAGAGAATTTTTATAGATTGAGTGTCTTTCCAAGAAATTTGGTACCTATGATAAAATTATGTATATCTTATAGAAATCCATCTAGGAATGATTTCATAAAAGTTTTAAATTGATTTCCATGTTTCCATCACTTTGTTCATAGTAGACTACTTAAGAATTATTTTAGTCTAAAAACGCAAAAAATTAAAAA
>JAJJMF010029556.1:99801-134465 GCA_022058775.1 Vitis hybrid cultivar
AGACTACTTAAGAATTATTTTAGTCTAAAAACGCAAAAAATTAAAAAGCAAAAAGGAAAAAGGAAAAAAAGATAACAAAGTGTCTTTTTGTTGGATGATGAAGCCTAAATGAGTCTTATTGTACTATGCAAAGACATATTAGGGTCAAGATGAAGTTTTTACTTTTTATTTTTTATTGAATAATGGGTTTGTCATTATTATATATTTAATCCTATTATGATTTAAGGTTTTGTTTTTAGAGAGAAAACTTAGAGTGCAACTACAACTGCAACTAAGAAGAGAGTGAAAGAGTCTTCCATTGTAACTTTTCTCTTTTGTTTGATTGGTGTATTTTTTAGTGATGGTGTGCTCCGTGGATGTAGGGATCACATTGATCATTGGATTATGTTAAAAATTTGTTGTCATTTCTTTATTTTAGCTTGTGTATGTGAGTTGGTCAATACTTTTATCAACTTAGTTTATAGTTAAGAAATATATGTATTATGAAAGAAGATAAAATCAACTTTGGACCACATAAAGGTGAGTCTAAATGAATATAATTTATTTTAAAAATTATGATTTAAATAGAAAATTTTTCCAAACAATTATTGGTCTTTGGTTTCACATCTAAGTTGTAGATGGTTAATGAGTAATATATTAATCATATAAGTCTAGTTGAAGTGAATCATACCGAAATGGAAAAATTTATGCTATAAAAATATTAATTTGATTGATATTTTGAACCACACAACATATCAATGATTTTGCATAACTTAGCACACATCTAAAGGTACACAAAAAATAATAATAATTTGGTTTTATTATGCAAATGATGTCATCACTTCCTTGGTCTTTAGAGAGCTACAAAACTTTGAAAGTTAGAGAGAAGTCTTTTTCATATTTAAAATTAATTAAAGACAAGTCTTGAACATAATTGATGGGTCATTTTTTTTTTCTTGGGAGTAAGTGAATTTCTAGTTTTCTTTCTTTCTTTTTTTTTTTAAAAAATGAGAGGACAAGATCTTTCTAATAATGAATTTGATGATTAATCTAGACTATGCTCTTACTTTCCTAGCCTTGAGTTTGAAATAAAGGTAAAGAATATTTTATTTTTTCTAAGATGTTACATTAAATCTTAATCAAGCCAAGAATATAATATAAATATTTTTTACTCATTTTTAATACATACCATCAAGACCTTATCAACAATAATAAAGAAAAAGAAATATATGAGACCCTTAATTCAGGTAATAAAATTCCATGATAGTAGTTTTTCCAATAGAATAAGGACAAGTATGTAAATAGAATTTATCATTTTGTTGACTCAATAGTCCATGTGTTCAACATGATGACTTATCAAATATGCTAAAATCATAGTAACTTTTCCAATATAACAAGGAAAAGTATGTAAATAGAATTTATGATTTTGTTGACTCAAGAATCCATGTGTTCAACCCAAAGACTTATCAAATATGCTAAAACAATAGTAACTTTTCCAATAGAACAAGGAAAAGTATATAAAGAGAATTTATGATTTTGTTGACTCAAGAATCTATGTGTTCAATACAAAGACTTATCAAATATACTAAAACATAGTAACTTTTCCAATAGAACAAGGAAAAGTATGGAAAGAGAATTTATGATTTTGTTGAATCAAGAATCCATGTGTTCAACACAAAGACTTATTAAATATGTTAAAACCATGGTAGTTTTTCCAATAGAAAAAAGAAAAGTATATAAAGATAATTTATTATTTTGTTGACCCAAGAATCCATGTTTTCTACATAGACTTATCAAATGTGCACAAACCACAAGCTTAGACTTATCATTGATGCTAAAGCCAATAAGAGCTTTTGATAATAATATATAATATTTTATATTTTATATCTCAACTACAATAGAATTTTATTTTATTTTTTTATAAAAAGATTAACTAAATAACAACAACTAATATCAACAAAATTATTTCCATTAGTTTCTATTATAATTAAAATGCCTCAAAAGAAAAATCACAAACTAAACTATAGACTAATCAACAATGTTAAAATAAAAAATAATATTACACATTTTATGCCCGAGTTATAATAGGAATTTAATACAAAAATATTGGATGAATTAGAAAAATAAATAAATATAAGTGAATTATATTAATAAATTTTCTCAAAAAAAGTTAATAATTTTCATTACACAAATTGTTTTAATGTTTAAAATGTATTCATGTGGCTTAAGTTAAGTAACGAGTTAAAAATACCTTTATATAGGGGAAATAGCATTGTCCCAAGCAGTCTTGGACTAGTTTCAAATGTGGAGTTCTTAATAATTGGAGGCAACTCCTTTAGCAAACAGAGTAGTAGAAAAACATTTTAAGAAACTCCAAAAATTATACTTCATGTGGGGAGCTTTCTCTTATTGTTGGAAGTATCAGCAATCTTTGACTCACAGATTTTAGAAACACCAAATTTTGAGGTAATATTCCTTACTCCATGAGTTGTTTATTTGCACTTACGCAACAATAACTTCTTTGAAAATATATTCTCAATGCTAAGGAACTACTCATTTTTGGGGCTCCTATGTTTAGGCAATAATAAATTTTGAGAAATGCTCTAAGTTGGAATTGGAGAACTAACAAGTACTATGGATTTCCATTTGAGATTTAACAAATTTTTGGCCATTATTCCTTCACAAATATACCAATTCTCTTATAGTATTAGATCTTGCAAATAATAAACTTAGAACAATACCAAAATGTTTGAATAATTAATTTTAGTTTAATGACGACAATAGATATTCCAAATGATGCATTTGCTAATTTAGAATATTCCAATTATCATGGCTATTTTGGGAGGTGAGCCTTCATTGATCAATTAAGGAGGGAATTAGAGTACAAAGGGATTCTTTGAATAAGAAATTTCAAATAATAATTTTGTTAGATTATTTGGATGGAATGCGAGAAAAATGGAATATTTATAATCTAGTCTTTAAGCACCCAAAATTACCATGTCAACTAAAATATATATTAAAGTTTTAAGTGCACACCATTTTAGAATAGAGGGCATCTAGTCTTAATGTCATCTTTATATTATGTGATAATCATTAATTTCTTCATGAACCTAATTTTCAATTACTAATAACGCTATTAAGGAGTTTTTGAAAGGAAAGACCAAGACTACAATAATTTTATTTGGAAAGGCAAAATAAAAATTATATAAATATTTGAAAAGGAAAATGTCATCTTCTTGATAATAAAAAAACATTGGTTTATTACAAGTTCAAAGGAATTGTTTTCATGTATCACATCAGTTCAAGTTTATAGAAATATCAAAATTGTTGAAAGATTGGTTAGGATGTGTTTAGCGATGAGTCAAAGTCTTTATATTTTGGAAGATAGTTAAGACTTTCAAGTCAACTAATCATCTTTATTAAGTGATATTATATATTTTGGAAAACCATATTATTCATAGTCTTCTTCACAACCATGTTGTGGAGACATTCCAAAAATATCTAGAAATTACTTACCTAACATAGGTTCCAATGATTCCATGGGATCTACTTTTTATATCTTTCTAAAAATTCTTTAGGTTATATTTGGTTCTTGAAAAATTTAAGGAAAAATATGAGGGAAATAAAATAGAGAGTAAAAGTTAAATTAAAGAAAAAAAAGAAGGAAAATGAATTTAAAATCAATAAATTATTTTTATATATGACTTCAAACTTATTTCACATATTTTTCTTCTTCTATGTAAAAATTAAATAATTTAAAAATGTATAAGTTTTATATTGATTTTAATTATATTTGATTTTTTTGTGTTTTTCATAGTGAAACTAAACATGAGACACTTTCCTGAGTACTTTCAAACATTCACTTATGGTTTCTAATCTTATGAGATGGATGAAAAATTCCTACCCTTATAAATTCATTACTATTCCATAAACCAAAAAAGTTTGAAGGACATAAAAGAAAACAAAATCATCTCTTATTAACATTGTCCATACAACACAATAATCAATCTTGGAGATATGCAAGGATTTTATTTGGTTTTTTCAAAATTATGTGGATGAGATGTCATAAGAAAATATGTGAAAAACTTGTATGTAATTGAGATATATATCGTGGATTTTTTTTATCTTCAAGTCTCAAATGAAGAGAAATATTATAAACGTAAATAAGATACTTTAAAATGACTATTAAATCAACTTCAATAACTAAATATGACTTAATAATTTAATTTAAATTGTTAAATATATTAATACTATGTTTGGTTCCACGAAAGTCTTATACAATGTTTGGTTCCAAGAAAATATTGAAGAATGGAAGAAACATTAAGAAATATTATTTTCTCATGTTTAATTTTATTATAGAAAATATGAATATATATAGATATATACATATATACACCAAATGATTTTTAGGGAGCATATAAAAATAATTTATTGATTTTAAATCTATATTTTATTTTCCTTCGGTTTTTGGTCCTTGTACTTTTTCTTTCCATTTTCTTCTCATACAATTTTCCATCAAATTTTTTTAGAACCAAACATAGTCTTAAGAAAAGGAAAATTATTTTTTTATACTTGGTTTACTATGAAAAATAAAAAATATATATAATTAAAATTAGTTAAAAACTTATACATTTTATAATTATTTAATCTTTATATAAAAAGGAAAATAAATTAAATGAGTTTGAAAAAAATTATTAAATTTAAATACTATCTTATGTGTTCATACGTTTCATTTCTCACAATCATATCTATGAAATGTTCCAAATGTTTGAATGTCATTTAGCCCCAAATTAAACATGAACCTGGTTCAATGACTTCAAGGCATAATGCTAATTTGGAGTGGAAATTCCATCATTCTTTTAAATTTGTCTTTGTTAGATGAAGAGGGAAAATTAAGTTTGGAATTAATATAAAAAATACTCTTGCTAAGACTGAGGTTAGAAACAATTCCCTCTATTTGAGATTTATATGCCTCTACAACACACACACTCTCTCTCTCTCTAGTGTTGAAGTTCATAGAAATATCAAAATTGTTGGAAGGTTTCTTTGAATTGTTTACTTTAAGGTCAAAGTCATTGTATTTTGGAAGGTAGTTAAGACTTTTAGGTATTATCTTTATTGATCAATATTTCATGTCTCTTTCACAAATGCATTGTGGACATGTTCCAAAGATATCTAAAAAACACTGACCCCAATTAAGGTTTCAATGATTCCAAGGGTTTACAGTTTAAGTTTTCTAAAAATTATTTAGGTTTTGTTTGGTTCTTGAAAAATTTGAGGAAAACGTGAGGGGGAAAAAAAAAATAGAAAATCAAAGTAGATGGAAATAAAAAAATTGAAGAAAAATTTAAAATATATTTAAAATCATTAAATTATTTTTATATGTTGCTTCAAATTGAACGTAATAAAAAAGTTATGTTTTTACCACCATAGAAAATCGATGAATTTATGAAAACAATTTCTTTTGAGAGCATATACTCATGGATTTTTTTTATCTTTAAGCTTGATGAATTTATGAAAAAAATTTCTTTTGAGAACATATAAATTATGGGTTTTTTTAATCTTTGAGCAATGAATGAAGAAAAAATATTATAAATATAAATAAAATACTTTAAAATGACTACATATATATTAAAAAAGTTTAAATGACAAAAGATAACTTAAATTCCATTGAAAGAGTAATAATAAAATAAAAAGTTCATATAACTTGAATGAATGTAAAATAAATTAGTGTAATACTTGCACAAGGAAAAAAGATAAAGATAGAATAGAAAGGAAAAAAGTAAATTTGAGTGCTAAAAAATATTTTATTTATTTTTAAATTTTAATTAAATCATAATATATTATTAATATTCAATGGTTAGTGTTATTTGTTTTGCCATTAATATTTAATTACGATTGTTTTTTATCTTTTAAAATTTTAAAATTATATATTTTAAGGGTAAATAATAATGTAATGTGGGGGAAGATGTAATTGTCTAAATCACATATATATATATATATATATATATATATATATATTTGTTGACCATTGACCAACTCTGTTTGCAAGGGTGTCATAAATTGTTAATATGTATGCCTTGGAATTATTTCAACTCATTCACCATTCATGGCAATCTCTAAAGCAATGATTGTGTTTCCCTTGCTTTGCTTTCTCTTCTCGACCATCTCCACCTTATCTCATCCAAACACCTTGGTTTGCAATGAAACTGAGAAACGTGCCCTTTTAAGCTTCAAACATGCTCTCTTTGATCCTGCACACCGCCTCTCATCTTGGTCTACTCATGAAGACTGTTGTGGATGGAATGGAGTCTACTGTCACAATATCACTGGTAGAGTTATCAAGCTCGATCTGATGAATCCTGGTAGTTCCAATTTCTCGTTGGGGGGCAAGGTTAGTCCTGCGTTGCTCCAATTAGAATTTTTGAATTACTTGGACTTGAGTGGGAATGATTTTGGAGGTACTCCAATTCCAAGTTTCCTAGGTTCCATGCGGAGTTTAACATACCTTGACCTCTACTATGCTTCATTTTGTGGACTAATCCCTCCTCAACTTGGAAATCTTTCCAATCTTCAACACCTCAGTCTAGGAAGTGGTTATTCCTTCTATGAACCTCAACTTTATGTTGAGAACCTTGGTTGGATTTCTCATCTTTCTTCTTTGGAATACCTGTTCATGTATGAGGTTGACCTTCAAAGGGAACTTCATTGGCTTAAATCTACATCTATGCTATCTTCCCTTTCTGAGTTGTACTTGGTGGCGTGTGAACTAGATAACATGAGCCCGTCTCTTGGGTATGTCAATTTTACATCTCTCACAGCCCTCAGTCTTTCTTGGAATCATTTCAATCATGAGATACCCAATTGGCTATTTAATCTACCCTTAAATTCTTTAGGTTTATCATACAATCACCTGATAGGGCAAATACCAGAGTATTTAGGAAACTTATCATCCTTGACGATTTTATCTCTTTATGGAAATAGGTTAAATGGAAGTCTTCCAAGCAGACTGTGGCTTCTTTCAAATTTGGAGTATTTATATATTGGAAATAACTCCTTAGAAGGCACAATATCAGAAGTTCATTTTAATAAACTCTCAAAATTGAAGTACTTAGACATGTCCTCAACATCTCTAATTTTCGAAGTCAAGTCCAATTGGGTTCCTGCTTTTCAACTTGAAGAATTGTGGATGAGTACGTGCCAGATAGGCCCCAAGTTTCCCACGTGGATACAAACTCAAACATCTCTTCAGTATCTAGACATTTCCAAGTCTGGAATTGTGGACATAGCTCCAAAATGGTTCTGGAAGTGGGTTTCACATATTGATCTATTGATCGACCTCTCAGATAACCAGATATCTGGGAATTTATCTGGGGTTCAGCTCAATAATACTTACATTGATTTAAGCTCTAATTGCTTCATGGGTGAGTTACCACGATTGTCTCCACAAGTTTCTGTATTGAAAATGGCTAACAACTCATTTTCGGGACCAATTTCCCCTTTCTTGTGCCAAAAATTGAATGGAAAAAGTAATCTCGAGATGTTGGACATGTCAACAAACAGTTTATCAGGGGAGCTTTCTCATTGTTGGACGTATTGGCAATCTCTGACTCATTTGAACTTAGGAAACAATAATCTTTCAGGTAAAATTCCTGACTCCATGGGCTCTTTGTTTGAACTTGAAGCATTGCACTTGCATAATAATAGGTTATCTGGAGATATACCACCTTCACTGCGAAACTGCAAATCGTTGGGGCTCTTGGATTTAGGTGGTAACAAACTTTCAGGAAATTTACCAAGCTGGATGGGAGAGTGGACGACTCTGGTGGCTCTCAGTTTAAGATCAAACAAATTA
Source organism: Vitis hybrid cultivar (assembly GCA_022058775.1). Lineage (NCBI taxonomy): Eukaryota > Viridiplantae > Streptophyta > Magnoliopsida > Vitales > Vitaceae > Vitis > Vitis hybrid cultivar. The sequence goes on from JAJJMF010029556.1 coordinate 107,636, forward strand.
ATTGGCAATATTCCTCCACAAATATGCTGGCTTTCTTCTCTTATAATATTGGATGTTGCCAATAATCGCCTATCCGGAACCATACCAAAGTGTTTCAATAATTTCAGTTTAATGGCAACAATAGGCACTGAAGATGATGCTTTTTCTGTTTTAGAATATTACTACTACTACTACTACCGCTACCGTACTGGAGCACTAGACTATGAGAATCTTATGTTGGTCATCAAAGGGAAGGAATCAGAGTACAAGAGCATTCTAAAATTTGTTCGGAGCATAGATCTTTCAAGTAATGATTTGTGGGGATCAATCCCAACCGAAATCTCGAATCTTTCTGGATTGGAATTTTTGAACTTATCTTGCAATAATTTGATGGGAAGCATACCGGTGAAAATGGGACGCATGAAGGCCTTAGAATCTCTGGATCTCTCGAGAAACCATCTCTCAGGTGAAATTCCTCAAAGCATGAAGAATTTATCATTTCTTAGTCACTTGAATCTATCATACAACAATTTTTCGGGAAGAATTCCATCAAGCACACAACTTCAAAGCTTTGATGCAATTAGCTACATTGGCAATGCTGAGCTTTGTGGAGCCCCTCTGACAAAAAATTGCACAGAAGATGAAGACTTTCAAGGTGTAGACGTGATTGATGAAAATGAAGACGGCTCTGAAATCCCATGGTTCTACATTGGCATGGGACTTGGGTTCATTGTAGGCTTTTGGGGAGTTTGTGGTGCTCTTTTATTCAAGAAAGCTTGGAGGCATGCTTATTTCCAATTTCTTTACCGTGTTAAAGACTGGGTGTATGTGGCCATAGCGATAAGGTTGAACCGGCTCCAGAATAATTTGAGGGTAAGTGAAACACATCATCATCTTATCAATTTTTGTTTCAAATAATATTTCCTTTCTATGTTTGATTGGTTCTTTTTAATATTGTAGTTTCTACTTTGTCATTCATGTTATATCATATATTGTTAATTGAATATCATTACAATATGACGAAAATGATTTGTGATAGGAACCTGAATTTATGGGCAAAGTATCTCATACATCCCCTTTTCCTAAACCAATTAATGTTGGATTCTATTTTCTGGAAAACAAGTGAAATCTCTACTATTTGCTTCAATGTTTGCTAATTAAGAGGATGGATTTGATTCTGAATAATTGTTTCGAGGCCTACATGAGCAAAAATTACATTTTATGTTGGGTCATTATTTATAACTAAACCTTAATTAGAAAATTTCTTAACTTAATGATTTTCACAAGTCTTTTTGGCTATTTGAAAATAATATGAGAATACTTGTTTTTAATTTGTTGAAAAAGGTTTCTATCTTTATTGATATGTTCACATGATTAAGCAATAGTAGACATTAGATCGAGTAGAGAAGAAAATAGATAGTGAATCTTCATGACTCCATTAAAATAAAAATATTAGGTGGAGTCCTTTCTAACCTTTTGACCAGTACAAAATCTTATTCAAATTTGTTATTCTTTTTTTTTTTTTTTCTCTTCTTGGAAAATAAGAAAAAGTTTTATGCTTATTAAATTTCTTTTAAAATCCATATCACAAGATAATATCCATACTCAATCTAACTACATTAACATATGAGAAAACTTGGTTTTGTATATGGTTAGGGATATAATATTAATTAGCATAAATTAACCAAACGTGGTAATATAGAAAAAATATTCATAATATTAAATGATACTATATGATTTAGTATTATTGATGCTTAATATATGTAATGATACGGGGAAATACAAAGGATTAAAGAAGAGAAACATCAACAGTTACAATGATCAAACTTTCAACTCAAATTGAATATCATCCAAGTCCCTAAATATAGGTATCACAACACTTTGTTTCATTTATTGTATTAATAACAACATACATAGGAGGAAGTAGTTATTTTGTAGTATGTTTTAATACTTCATAAATTCTTTTTCCTTTTTTTTTTTTATAATGCCTAGATGCTTAGACCTTTTTAAAAATATTTACTAGCATTAAATTCTATGTTATTTTCACTAGAAGAGGTTGCAAGTAATGTGTTTCTTTTATTGTAGATTAAAAATATTTGAGACAATTTTTATTTACTTCTTTGGCTTATTTTCAATATATATCATCAACAACACTTTAAAATTTTGAAAAAAGCTAAAATAAAATTGAAAAAAAAAAACAAATCTAGTAGGATAACACCTAGAGGAGGGTGAATGGGTGTTTTTAAACTTTAAAGCACAAAAGTTATGATTTTGAACCAATTAATATTTTAGATATTATGGGAAAGATTAAAAATCATCCCTCACATAAGACAAGATCTTTTTACATGGAAAACCCCCACATAATGTGAAGATAAAAAACCATAAAATCAGAGACCTCGAATCCATAATCTAATATACGAGAAAATAGTAACAGAATTGCCTGGAAGATGCTACCTTTAGACTTACTTTTTAGAACCTATACTATAATCAATGTTCGTAACACAACACTTTGTATGCTCTAGTGGATCTCACCTCAACTCCTAAGAGGATGCAAATCTCCTTTGATAACTCGAAAGAAGTTACAAATTTTCTTTGAGAGAATTGGAAATAGGAAGGAAAACTAGGGTTTTCTTAGTATTCGCATCAAACTTAAAACAAAATTAGGCAAGGTATATATAAGCTCAATGACTTAGAGGACTGAAATAAGTCCCAAAAATAAAATCGTAAGTTTCCAAAATGCAGACTACTAGAATCTAGCAAAAACTTCTTGGAGAGCTTGAGCAAACTTAAGCATTGCTTTAGTGCTTTGAGTGCTTGAGCATTGGCTCCAACACTAGAGCGCTTTGGCCTACGCTTAAGCGCATTTCCCTAGTGCTTGAGTGCTTTGCTAGTGTTTGAATGCTTCTACAGTTTTAAAAACAAGTTTAAAAGAATTTTTGCACAATTTGAAACAATTGATCCAACCCATATCTTGTTAATCCTAATTTGCCTTAACCTAAACCTTTCCAAGCTTGTGACGTCTCAGTTGATCAAGCTACACCTTAAGTCTTCAATGGAGAGTGTTAGGAATTTGAGGCTAATCCAAACTATGGTAATCACCCTAGAAGGGGGGGGGGGGGGGGTGGGTAAATAGGGTGATGGTCTATTTTTCACAAATTTAAACTATGCAAAAATAAGAGACAATTATATGCAAATATATAATAAAAAAAAAAACACAATTGCATATAATTTAAAAGAGTTAGGGAAGAGAGAGTGCAAACACGAGAGTTTATAGTGGTTCGACACTTCCTTGCCTACGTCCACTCTCCTCAACCTCCTAACCGAGTGAGGGTTCCACTATCTTGAAGCTTCAACCAAGCTTCCAATCTTTTTACAATTGGATTATGGTTCCAATTCACCCTCTTGGACTTTTGGCTCCAAGCACCCTTTACACTTCTCAAGAGTTATCCTACTCTTGAACAACCTCTCAAGTGATACCCCTCACTTGAGAAAATTCCTCTCAAAGATTTACAAATAAAATGATCTCTCAAAAATCCTAGCACAAGAACTTTAAGCTTAAATGATACAAGAGAAACTAGGATTGAATGGTGCACTAAATATATGCAAGTTATGAAACAATGGTGCACTCAAAAACACTCTTCCAAGGCTCAAATATAATCAAGAATGATTTGGGAAGGTTTAGCTTATGAAACAATGAAGATTGGAGCCTTTTTATAGAAGAAAAAAGTCATACTAGCCGTTGGGGGTTCGACCGGTCGAGCTAGGGGTCGACCGGTTGACTAGCCGTTAGGAAAAGTGACCGTCGGGTCTCAACCGGACCTCGAACGGACCTCAACCGGTTGAGGTTCAACCTTGACAACCCTCATTGCCTACTTGTATGAGGATTGGAAAACCGAGTTAGTGGGGTCGTCACTAACCCTCATTGCCTAATTGAATGAGGATTGGAAAACCTAGTCAATGGGGTAGTCACTAACCTGATGGTACCATTTGATTGACTAGTCCCTTCCGAATTGAAGAGTCATATGTTTTTTAAGATCCCTCTAGTTTAGGAAAAGAAAATTTGTTTTTGATATGAATGTTTAAAGATTATATTATGTGTTATGTTCTTTTTTTTATAAAAGAAATTGTTAGTATATTCATTACTGAGTTAAAACTCACTACCTTTGCTTTTGAATTCAGGTGCCCTAGATGTAGAAAGAAATGAGTGACGTGGGGGATAGGAAGGATTCTTGTTAGTTTAGTTTATGTTTGGCCTTGGAGCCTTTGTTTAGACACATTGATTTGGATAATGTATTATGTTTTTAATTATCAAGTTAATTTGAACTGAATTAGTTTTTCATAATTATGTGAAACAGGAACAATAGTTTTAGCTCTATGAACTCACTCTTAAAGGAGAATCTATGGCTTTTGTTCTATTTTACTATTAAGTCATTTTTGGTATATTTCACCTTTATGTAGGATTTTTGGAATTGACATGATTGCCCCTAGCCTTGGGGTATAGGGTGTTACAAAGTCACAGTCTAGAAAGATCCTATGCCATAAGGAAAATAACAAAATTGCCAATAAACAAATTATAATGCATAATGTACTAACAAAAATGATGAGCAACACTAATAATAATGATTTAGGCATCCTTTTATAGAAATAAAATCGAGTTTCAATAGAATCATGGTGAGATAATGAAAAGATTGTTTGTATTTTTGTTAAAGTATATGGAAGTAGAATTAAAAAGGAAAAATTTAGTTGTATCTTCCCTGTATTTGAACACTTTCTAAGTGTCTACATTTGGACAAGCTTAGGCAAATGTTTAGAAAGGGAAAAAAATGTTTGATTAAAAAGGATAATATAATCTTTAAATATTTATTTATATGTCAAGAAGATACTAGCAAAGTCATTTAAAATGAGTTTTACTAGTGGCTTCTAATGTTAATTGAATCAATTTTGATTTCCATGATTTTCTAGCATCAATTGAGAGCCCGTTTGGTAGTGATTTTAGAAGGTGTTTCTAATATTTGTAACACTTGAAAATTTTTATCATTCAAGTGTTAAAAATACAAAAAATATTTCATAAAATCACTATCAAACACACTATAAATTAGTTAAAATGAGTTTTAACTACATCAAATGTCACTTGATTTGGAATATATTTGCCGAATGAAAAAATTTAGAAAAGTTAAAAAAAAAAAATTAAAAACACCTACTTGAAGAGATTAAACTTGAAGATTTTTATATTGGGTGGTGGAAAGGGAATGAATAAAAAGCATATCACATACTTCTTTATTCGTTTTTTTTATAGCTTTTAAAATTATTTATTTTTATTTTCTTTTCATTTTTTCTTTTTCTTTTTTTAAAACAAGTTAACAACTTATACTTATTCCATTAAAACTAGCTATTATGTTTTTCTTTCAACAATTATTTCTTTTTAATTATGTTTTACTCTCTTTGATGTTATTTCTTTTCCATTATATCTATCATACAATAATTAATGATATTCAAATGACAGTATCGCATAAATTTCCATTTTTTATAGCTAGCATTGCCATGGCATTCATCAACTTATTGGTGTTGTGGCATTTTTACAATTGATGGTATACCCAAATAAGAGTAGTGGTAGCAATAGCCAAGGAACTCACCTTTGGAATTACAAGTCCAAAAACCACATGACTTTTGGATGGCGTTGCTCTTTCAAACCAAGTCATGACTCAAAAATTTCTCAGGAGCTGTTTTTTTTATCAACTAATACAAGAGAAGGAAAGGTAGAAATATTCATATGGAGGAAATATTTTTCACCTTGGAAAATCTCTATAGCTCCCTTTTTATGAAAATCTCTTCAAATGCCATGAAAGCTTTAATATTGCGGGTAAGTCAACACTTGCCATTCATCTAGTTTGTGAAAAACCAAAGAAAAGACCTATGAGAGCTTTAGAGCTTGTACAATAACATCTTAAAAAATAGTTCTCAAAAATCAATTTTTAACTTAAAAACAGTTGAGCTATATTTTTAAACTTAAATATGATTCTTTTTTCAATTTATTATTTATGAAGTATGTAGCACTCAATATAAAATTCAACTTTATGGATGGTTTTTGGAAAGTTTGAACAAAAACGTGATAGAAAGAAAATGAAAAAGAAAAGAAAAAAATTAAAGTTAATAAATTATTTTTACATGTTTTTCAAATTCATTTTATTTATTTTTTAAATTATATAAATTTCATGATAAATCAAACATAAAACCATTTCTTTAGTAAGTTTATTTCTTCCCTTGGTATTTTCTTACAATGAAACATATCATAAAAGTTTTCAAAGTATTATTTAGAATTTTAATTATTTCTTACTATACTTTATAAAAACACCTTAAACATCTTAAATCTACTCTCAAAATAAATTTTTACAAATATATCTTTCATAAATATTATATGAAAATCATATCTCTGTCTAGTTGTTGGGCTAGGTCCATAGATGGAGCCCAAGACGGCTGAAAGTGCTTTGTGCCCTTTGGGTGGGCTGTTTTCCAGCGGTCATGTCTATATGGGCAACTGCGATGGGCTCTTCATCATGTGTGGAAGACTAATTTGGTGAGATTTCAACATTCTACTTAGTTTCTTTTAGGTTTGTTAGATTCCAGAAAAAATTTGAGGAAAAATGCAAATAAAAGGAAAAAATAAAAAATAAAAAATAGATTAAAATTTATAAATTATTTTTATATGTTGTTTCAAATTCATTTTACTTATTTTAACTCTTTTGTGTAAATGTTAAATAATTAAAAAAATGTATAACTCTAAAACTAATTTCAATTGTATTTGATTTTTTTTTACTATCCTCCATAGTAAAACAAAATATAAGAAAAATGATTTTTTTTTCTTTGTAAAATCTTTTAGAACTAAACATAACCTTAAACTTTGAGATGGGTTGTTATTGCTGTCGTTATCTTTCTCCTTTTGTTGTCCCACACTTTTTGGGCCATAGGACTTATGGGACGCAATTTGATAAAAAAGAAAATTAGTCAAGGATTTTTTTATTCTTGCAAAAAATATTTTTTTTTAAGGTTAAGTTTAGTTGATCGAATATAAAATGAGATATTTTAAGAAATGAAATTACATATTCTATCTTATATTTAACCAAATATAGGATAAGTGATAAAATATATTGGCCAACCTTTTATAGTTTAACCTCAATAAATTAATAGCCTTAGGACCAAAAAAAGTATATTAATTAATCAATAAATTAATAATTTATTAATTTATCAATTAATTAATAAATTATTAATTTATCAAAATATTTCTTATCTTTCCAAAATATTGTATCTAATATCATTTTATTATAAAATTTATGAGAATGCTACACAAGAAGTACTTCCCACATCACAAAAAGTTAAAGATAAGATCTAAGTCGATATCAATTTTAAGAAGAAAAAAACAACACTGGACATATATTTTACAAAGTTCTTCTAAATAAATCATATGAATTAGTTATATATTAGGAAATTATTAATTTATGTTGTAAGTGAGTTGTATAGAAAACTATATTGATTTTTCTATAATGTATCATCTTCTAAATGTATCAAATTATTAATTTAGCACGTTGGACTCAAATCATGACTAACAAAAAAACATTATTTAATCAAAGTTATCAATTTATTAAGTATTAATTTATCAAAGTTTTATTATAATTATATACCTTATACATGGGACATATAATCATAAATTGAGATAGCGGTTATAAACACCCATGGTTATGAATTTATTCTTCTCATCCATTTTTTTCAATTTTTTTAATTCTTTGTATTAATCATTTTTCAAAATATAAAATTATAGTTCAAAAATGAAAAGAATTGAAACAAAATATATAAAATATAATGTAAAATAATGTTAATATAAGAATTATTTAATATAAAAAAATATTTTTATAAATTTAACAACATAATATAATGTTTTTATCATAAATTTTAAATCTTTTTTTTATGACTATTATTAATAAATAAATAAATTACTTATTAAATGATAAATTTATGAAGAAAGGATTTTCAAACAATATTAAATTTGAAAGTGATTTTATTTTATATTTCTTTTCATAGAAAATCTTGTGATACAATATAATTTTTGTTTTAAACAAATATCAAATATTGAAGTGGAATATATCAAATATCAAATATTTCTCATTGAAAATAATATCCTAGAATATGTATATTATCCTATCCTATCTTATTTTGACGACCAAAAATAGTTTATGGGTGGATGAAAAAAACAACAAACTAATGAATCTTAAAATATTGAGCCGAATAAAAGTAAGGTAAGTTGATTTTTTTATAAAAATTATTATGATAATTTTAGGGAAAAAAAACTAATATTTCGGTGTAGTTTATAGATGATCATTTTAAATCAATGAAAACTAAATTAACTATATAGTCTCTTGCCCATTTCTATTAATGTGTAACTGTGAAACTACTTTTTACCTATTGGAAATGATATTGACCAGTTGAATGTTACTTACTTTGACTTGAACTAAATTAATTGATGGTTTTAATCCATTCCAATTTAATTAAAATTGATTAATTCAATTTGGTTCTTGAGTTACTTGTAAAAATCAACCTTAATCAAAAACTATATCACTCTTAATTTTTTTCACATTATATTTTAGTGTCCTTGTACTAGTGTTTTGTCATTCTATTTTATATTAACATCACCATTTAATATTTAGTATGATAGTTGTCTTGGCGGATGCACTTCCTGTAAATTCTACTTGTCCATGCTCAACACCAATACCATCTAAATCCACCCTAAATCCATTAGGAAAGTTGTTGAGAAAAAGCAATAACTCTTTGACTAATAGGCGAGTAGGATTGCATTTGGAATTAGCAAGATAGGGATAGTTTCACTTAGCTTATAGACTATATTTACCACATTTGCTTGTTAATCAGGTCTCTACTTCTCTTAGGTGTGCTTGGTATGTAAACTAGAAATTAAAAGAGGATCAAAATGAAGGTAAATCACAATACTATGCAGAAAAGATGTATTAAAATCTTAGTAAGAGTGATATTTAGTTTCCAAACTAATGATTTTTTTTTTTCATTCTAAAAAATAATCTAAAAATATTAACTCATTCATTCAATGCTCATAGGGATCTACTAGTTCAACATCTTCAAGATCCTAATTTTTTTTATCTTAAGGATAAGCTAGAGTAGTTTTTTAATATGTTCCTTTGGATTGGGTTGGACATCGGTAGGGCTTAGGCTGAGGTAAATAGATTTGATTTTTTATTTTTATTTTGTATTTCAATGTTCCAAATGTGACCTTATTATCAAAATTAAAAACATGGTACTATGGTCACCACCCAAGTAATGGACTCCTCGAATAAGCACCCCACTTCGAATAGGGGGTTTGTCCAAATGAGCATCTTGGGCCAAGTTTGTCTAAGCAATCTAGATAGAATTTGCAAGCAACTTTGAAATAGCCAAATGTTACACATACATTAATGAATGCTAAATACATTATACAATGAACACCAAAGTAAAAAGGGTCATAAAAACCAAATCGAGGTTGTAGAACCCAAGCTTATATAACAACAACGTAACAAGGAAAAAAGGTTAGAACAACTCCCTAAATACGTCGAGTTACTCTATTTGACTTGATCGTCAGAAGAGTCTACTTAGAACACCATTGGACAAACATTTCTTTTGCAGGTATCTTCAAGAGGAGGCATGAAAACTATAAGGCGAAGGCACAAGGATATCTAAGAATCAACAATTGACACCATCTATAGGAACTTAGAGCAAAAAGTCCAAAGCAAAGAATCGAAAATGGTAACAATGCCTTCCAAAATAGGCATGGATGCTTTGCTTGCTATGTAACCCTCTAATCTAGATGGAAGGTTCAATGTACTCCATGTTGAAATGGAAAAGAGATAGGAAGAATATGTGCAACATATAGAATCCTTTCTCTAACATGTTGAGCAATGAAAACAGGAAAATAAAGGCTTACGGGTGTAGATGGTAAGAATGTAATGTTCTACCTAGAAAAGTCGCCAATCTTCTAATCAGAATCTCCCAAAACCATCTAAAAGCTAAGCAGTTAAAGCACCACCTCCTGATAGACCACTTTCACCTCAAGCAGATGACAAATTTGTTAGGACATTCAGTCTTATTTGTATGTTAGCAATTTTGTTCCTAATTAATTGTGGCCTTAGAAATATTTTTAGATAGTGGCTTACTCTCCATCAAAGATCAAAAGTTTTTATTTGTCCAACTAGGAAGTCATAGGTACGTCTTAGAAGGTTTGGCTTATAGCAAGTTAAGCTCCTATAAGGTATAAAGAGGAACAATATTTTTCTGGAATCAAATTGTATTTTATTTTCAAAATTAAAAATGCAGGGGATGCTCGAGCGGGCAACAACGCTCAAGTGCTAGGACTACTTAAGAGCTTGACATTACTCAAGCGCCCAAGGCACTTAAGCAGTAGTCAAGTGCGCTCAAACACTCATGCCCATTTTACTAAGTTTTAGGAGAATATTTTTGAGAATTTCATGCATATTCTATTTGGAAACTTTATGATACCAAACCTCTTCAACATATCTGCATATAAATACTTCATTATAACCTTTCTAGGGTTACAAAGATCATAAAAGATTGGAGAGATTTCAAGAGAGAGATCTTAACATTCTGATAAGGATTCATTGAGGAGAAAGCCTAAAGTGCCACACCATTCCTGATTTCTCATTTGAAAGATTAATTCATGAATCTAAGGTTGAATAACTACATCCCTTCAACAAGGCTAAAACATATTCACTAGAGCAATTGGAGGTTGTTATATCGCAAAAGTGGATTAAGTTATAGGTATTAGTAAGTCTTTATGGTAAAACGACTATGTAACTTTGTGTAACATGATCTCATATAGTGGATTTAGATTAGTTGTCTTAGACCTCATGGTTTTTTATCTTCACAATTAGTATAAGGGTTTTCCATGTAAATTTTTTTTTTGTCTCATTGCATATCTTTTTCATTTGCTTATATTGCCTATCTTGAATTGAGTTGATTATCACTAACTTCTCATAAGGAAAAATTGGGCATAATATATAAATATTTATTTAAAATTTTTTAATTACACCCATTCTTCTCCTCTCTAGGTGTTAACCTATTGGACTTTGGTTTTTCAGAATTGTTCGCTAATGATTCTCTCTCGTTACCTACATTTCATAAGACACAAATGAAATGACTTGTTAACAAAGTAAATTCCGGCTAAGCTACTAGTATAACCAGGAAGAAACATCCCTATATTTTTGCCAAAGTCCCAAAATTGTTATTGCACCTAGAGTAAGGTTCGGTATTCCGTGCGATGAGGGGTTTCAGAAGCCTGAGCATAATACCCACTTTGAGTTAGTCCCAACAAAGCAAGGGCCTAAAGCTCTAGTTGGGTTGGTTAGTAAGTGCCTCGATGACATGTTGTCAAGAATGCTTGGTGTTTATATCATTAATTATGAGTCTTCGAGAGGATTTTTTATCCACAATTCACTATGTATGATGGGACGAGTGATCCATTCAATCATATCATGCATGAAGGTGATGACTCTAGACGTAGGAAACCAACCCCTCTTCTTACGGTTTTTCTTGCTAGCCTTTATAGTCCAACTTTCTCTTAGTTCCATCGTCTTCACCTGAACTCCATTCATTCATTCTGAGACATCTATAAGGTCTTTATAGTGTACTACTTATGCTTAGCCTTTTACGATAAAGCCCTTAAAATCATAAAAAAATGTAACAAATTTGAAATTCATTATTTATTTAATAGTATTATAGTTTCATTTTATTTATCCTTATTCTATGCATTATACTTTATAAGCATTCTTACCTAGCATCCCTTGCACTGTACATAACTTGGGTGCATTAAGAGTTGCATAGAAGATCCAAATCATGACTTGTTCATAGCCAATTCATGGACTTAGACAATCCATTAGAAGCTCTAGTACACTACCCCTTAATTTGAAGGATGACTTATCTTGGCCATTAAGATGGGTTTCCTATGGTGAGTGCACTACTGTGTATGGTTATATATTGGACAAAACCTACAATAAGTCATGACATAAGGTATGGACCAACATTTTTCACGTGCATCCCTACTCAACGATGAGTCTTTTTTTATTGTAAAAAACATTTTTTTTAAGTTAGAGTCACCACTTATTTTTGTTTATTTTTAGAAAGGAAAATACAACAAGAAATAAAACCTTAGGAGTGATTCCTTATGAAAGGAAAAGCATGTCTAAAAAAATCGAGTCCAAGTTTGGGGTTAAGTTACTTATTGAAAATGTATCATATGATAACACTCCTCTAAGCCTTCAAGAGATCTATACTAAACAAGTGGAAGGAACTAAGGCAATTGAATAATAGACCAATGGATACTAAGAGACAACAACAATATACAACAAGGCAATGATGATAACACACAAGAGCATAACATGTAGATCAAAGGAATAAATCAAGAAAAGGAAGTAAGCATACCTCAATTATGCTTAAAGTAGGGTAGTGTGCTTACATAGAAAATAGGGCTAGCTAACAATCAAAATGAGAGATATAAAATCATAACAAGGGCTACCAAGCATATACAACTCAAATTAAGAAGCAAGAGATGCCTAAACTAGCAGTAAACTAAGCTAAGATACATTAAACATGCTTAGGGTTCAAAATTGGTAGCAAGTATGCAATCTCAAAATAAGTCCAAATAAAATAGATAAAAGATAGATGTGATACAAAGGAAGGCTTGTCTAACATATACAAGATTCCTATAATATAATATATACAGAAGCTTGACAACACACAAATACCTACAAAATAAATTTGAATAAAATAGTTAGAGATGAAATAAAATCAAAACAAAAATTTTACATCATCCTCGAAGTATCTAGAATACAATTCAAAAATCCCAAAGTATCTAAACATGTACCAATTATCCTATATTTAACCAAACTTATCATTGCTCAAAAACAAGGCAGAACAACATATCATACAAAGATCGAATTATTTAAATAATTTAGAGGTGAGATAAAATCAAACCAAAAATTGTACAACATATCTAAAATGTTTAGATTGCATGAAAATAAAATAAAATCTAAGAGGACTAAACAAACTCAGATTATCCCAGATTTTATTAAACATCCTATTGCTTAGAAATAAGTAGATTAGCAAGTCATGCAAAAATGGAATTATTTAACAAGCTTAGAAGTAATATAAAAAAAAAATAAAAATACCATAGAATATTAAAGTGTCTAGATCACATGAAAAATATTTATAAAGCTCAATTATTTATGAATAATCCCAAATTTTGAAGAGTATTTCACAACACCAAATTTGGGTCAACACAACAAGTAAGAAAAGATACAATTAATTCTCAAGCTTTAAAAAAGATTTTTAAGTGAAACCAAAGCCTAAAACATTATTTAAAAGGTCTAGAATATAAAAAAAAAAACATATAAAAATAATTAAACTCCCATGAGCTATATTAAAATTGCAAAAATATTTTGGGTAAAAAAAATATGGTAGAATTTGAACATCTTGAAAAACTGATTTAATTCACAAGCTTGGAGAAGGTTTTTTAATCAAAACAAAAATTATTTGATACATTTAAAAAGTGTAAAACATCAACTAAGCCTTTAAAAAAATCAAGACATAACAAAAAAATCTAGATTTAATAAAACATTTTAGGGGCAAAAATAGGGCAACAAGTGGGTGATTTTTAAAAATCAAAGAATGTGGGCTTTACTAATGCCTAAATTGATTCTATGGATTAATTTGCATCTCTTACCTTCTAATGATCATGGAAGGAAGCTCATGAAGGCTTGACATAATCCCATTAAATTGAGATTTGTGAGATTTATCCATATTTCCAAAATCGATAAAATTTGAAAAATATAAGTTTGAAAATAGGGCTGAAATTCACAAAGAAACACCCACAGATGAGGATGTTCTAATGTAAAATCATGCATTATGTACCAAACAATATGGAAAACATTTATTGAGATTAAAATTACCATGAGCTTAAGCCTCAAATGACTATGAAAAAGGGTTCAGATGGACTGAAAATCATCCTCTAAAATCATTTTGGAAAACCTTTAAAAAACTATTAAAAATCATGAGAGCAACCATCAATTTTCTTAAGCATAAAAGTGATATCAAAGCCTATGAAAGGAGGCTTGACCTTAGGCCACAAAATTGACCATTAAAAATGCTTAAACTCTCAGCCAAAGAGGGTTTGAAAATGGGTTTTACAATCAGACTTGAAAGAAAAATCAAAAAGAGCCAAAAGATGCCTCAAAAGACAATTTCTATGGAAAATCACTTTAGCAAATAAAAAAACACTTTATAGCTCTCAAATTTGATTTTAAAATCAATCAAAAAGGCATTCCAAACCATTGAAGAGAAGAAAAAAAAAAAAAAAACAAAATCCCCAAAGAGAAATCAAAAGAAAAACAAAAGAATTTCAAATCTAAATAAAGCCTTATTTCATTATTTAATCAATGAGCTTGAAAAGAAGGCAAAATATCCAAAATGAGAACAAAATCAATATAATCAAGGTATCATAAACCATTGTACAACAACTTAGACCAAAGATTAAGCGATCTCTCAACTATTAGGTGTTTGTTTGGTACTTTACAACAATTCCCTGGTGGCCCATTACTACTCATGTAGCTTATCTTTTCTAAGCCACCTTGGAGACTTTGGTTGAGGGGTTTATTCGGCTCCACATTATGACCTTAGCTGCCTTTTAAGTTTAGATTAGGCTTCACTTAGGTGCACTTTAGTTTAGACTTAGTTTGGCCTACCTTGTCTCACCCTAGCTCGTATAGGTATACTCGGCCCATTAGACACCACCTTAGGCCCATTCAGACACCACCGGTCCATCTAGGTTCACTTAGGTCATCTTAGGAACACTTGACCTATTAGACATTCTTAGCATGGCTTGTATGGTTGCATGGCTCATTTATCTCGTTTACTTATTTATTTATTTATTTTTATTATTATTATCAATCACTTTTATGTAATCATTTATTATATTTTTATTTATTTATTTTATTTTATATTTATTGTTATCAATAACTTTTATTTATTTAGTTATTTATTATTTTTATTTATTTGTTTATTATCTTGTTATTTATTTATTCATTTATTATTATTATTTTATCATTTTCTAATTTTTTTTATTTACTTGTTTATTTATTTATTTATTTTTATTTATTTATTCATTTATTTAATTTAATAATTTGATGTTTTATAGGAAAATCTACCAATGGAGGAAAAACAATTTTGAAATTGGTAAGACTTTGAAAAAGAAAGGAACTCTTTTAGGCGTTAGTGAAGATCATCAGAGAGTTAAAATAGAGATGAAAGAGTTTTTGGAAAAGATGGGACTCCTTAGGTGATATGCATGGATCGATTTTTTTGGAAATTCAAAAAAAAGATTTTTCTAGTGGATGAGGCATAGAATCCGGAGAAAGAATGACTCCTCAAGTGGGACGACTGCCAATTGCTATAAAAAAAGCACATACTGGTGGTTTTAAAAGTGAGAAAAAAAAAAGTTTTCAAAAGGGACTTTCAACACACATTGGGAAAAGTGGGGGTTGTAGATTTGATTCCAAAAAGGTGTAGCCGCACCATGGCATTGCATATAGACATAGCTGACATCTAAAATAGGGAGTTTTAGGGATTCATTAAGGCTCACTATCACACAATAGGAGGAGGCTATCCATTGTGAAAGACAACTCCACGCACACATTAGGGAGAACAAAACACACCATGCAACCGCCTTCTTTCCTCCATGGATGAGACTCTCACATGGCGCACACCAAGAGATCTCCTTAAAGCCTCCACATGTGCCAAAAGAAGGGGGGATGCACTGATTACTATTCAAAAAGTGTTATTTTGTAGCTTGTAATTAACTCTTTTAAACACTTTTGAGTAGTAGTTATTACCTTTTAACTCAATTGGCATGTTAAGGACCTTTGCAATCGTTTCTAATCAAATTGTGTTAAGTTTTGGTGTTTTTGATAGCTTTTTGATCACCAAAGCAATCCAAGATTGAAGGAAAGCTGTGTATAGTCCATGGCAAAGCAAATGGAAGCTCATTTACATGAAGAATCCAAGCTTTGGAGATTCATAGGACAGCAACTGTTGGACACATTTATAGAACTTCTTGGAGTCCATTTCATGCATACTATATGTCGTTTCGAAGCTCGGGAAGTCAGGAATCCAATGCTTCAAACAGTGTATGAATCGGTGTTAAAATGAAAACGTTATATCCATTGGAATCCAATCACACCAAGTTGAAGGCCAATTTCGCAACTGCGAAATCAGCCTTTGGCTGCGAAATGGAGACTTTCAACTTGCGAAATTTTGCAGCCCATCTTGCATGCCTGCGAAATCCACCTGAGTGCTTCCAGATATTTGTGATCGGCTCTTTTAGATTTTTTCTTCAGATATTTGTTGTTTAAATCCCCATTCTCTCTTTGTAATCCATCAATCATAGGATTCCTTAGTTAATAAGTAAGAACAAAGGGTGAATAACCTCATATATATAGTTTGTAATTTTCCTTACAGAGACATCTCGGGAGCTTTTCTCAGAGACCAACTTTTTGTATAGTTTTGAAGGAAGTAATACACAGAGCCTTGCTCTGCTTTACCTACTCATTTTGATTGTATTTTTCTTACTAGCCAAACAAGCTCTGAGGATGTTTCCTCAAAGAATGAGTGGTTAGGATTTTTGTCTCTTGGAGCTAAGGAAGCTGGGTAAGGTGTCGAATGCAAAAATTGGAAGTTTTGTTGTTTCAGCTTTTAATGAAGAGAAAGTGTGACCCGTTAATGGTTTATATGTTTTTAGTTAACTTAAAACACCTTTAAATCACTTGGGCCAACAATTGGTAAGGCAAGTGATCTCTATCCATTGAGATGCACTAGTTTATCTCTTGCGAGCCTTTGGGAGGTGGTTTAAAGGTAGGATTTTCTAGAATAGCCAACACTTGGTAAGCTTTTGGACTCTAAGGAGACATCCATTAGTTATCTCTTGCGAGCTTGAGAAGGAAAATCCAAGGTTAAGGATCACCTTGAATGGAAAATGCTAGGTGAGAGGCACGAGCCATTGCAAGATGAATCAGTGAGAGGGATTTAGTGTTTAAATCCATAAAAGGGAAGCATCTGTACCACACCGGTTAGAGAAATAACTATATGTTAATTCTCCAGTGCGAGGAAAAGATTCAAGTGACCAGAACTCTATTTTTGTATTAGGAGCCTGACCCCAGTGATCCTAAAACTCCAAGAAACACTTTTCTTTATTAGTAATTTCAATTACTATTATTTTTGGTTAGCTTAAAACCAATCCTTTTTCAACCAAAGATTATGTTTTCTTTTAAGGCTAACCTTGAAATGAAAAAGCACCAATTCAACTTTGAATTAATATCAGTAGTAAGTTGAAAACCCTTCCTAGTGAACGATCCTAGAGCCATTATACTATGCTAGCTGAGGCTATCCTAGTATATGGTAATATAAGTTATAAATTTTGTTGATTACTCCCGTTTGAGGACCAAAATCAAGGTACACCAATTGGGAAAGAATCATGCACCACAGATTTTTGAGAGAAAAGTTGTGGCTTTCTAATGACACTTTGGACACACCATAGAGGAGAATTCTTTGAGACAAACAACCATGCACCTCTATGGGCTGGGGGACCATCAACAATATGCAAGGAGAATAACTACTTACAGCCCACTTCCTAGATGATGCAGTTTGCATCTCACGCATGACCTGCATTGAAAGATTCCATGCATAGCACACTTCCAAGGGTAGAAGCCTACATAGGAGATATGGAACCATGATCAGTTCACACCAATCATGATTCTTAAAGAGATCTCCACACGGCTGCAAAAAGGATATTGAAGCCCATGCACAAGAACTTAGCAACCATCCGCACCATTCTCCAAGCAAGGAAAGATTCTATACATCCAGATCCACGCATCAAGTCTTCCATCCACACAACTACAGATTTTGAGAGACTCTCCAAGATAATTCTCTCTAGACAGCCACGCACCATTATGGGTCGTTTTGTAGCACGCATAGCCAGCTAGGTAAGTTAATTTTTTTTTCTTTTTTAGTTTTGATTTATCTTATCTTAGTTTATTGATTTTTTTTTAGAATTCTTAGTTATTAATTTAATTGATCCATGTTATTCAAGTTTTAAAATTGTTAGTTTCAGTTTTAATTTTATAATCGGAATGAAAGTTAGAGAGTTTATGTTTCAATTTTAATTTTTTAATTGGAATGAAAGTTAGAGTTTATATTTCAGATTTGATTAATTAAACAGGATCAAAGTTAGAGAGTTTATGTTTCAAGTTTAATTTTTTTTTAATTGAATGAAAATTAGAGGTTGTTTTTTAGTTTTATTTTTTTTATTCGGAATGAAAGTTAGAGAGTTTATGTTTCAATTTAAATTTTTAAATTGGTATGAAAGTTAGCGAGTTTATATTTTAGTTTTGATTTTTAATTGGAATGGAAGTTAGAGACATTTTAGTTTATATTCTAGAGTTTAGATTTTAGTTTTAATTTTTTTATTGGATTGAAAGTTAGAGTTTTTCTTATTAGTTTTGATTCATAAATATTGGAATGAAGGTTTGGTTATTTGTTAACTTTAATCCTTAATTGATACAATTTTCATTTTTGTATTTTCTTTTAGAAATTTTAATAAGTTAGTCTAAATGACCCAAATTTGTTTTATTCACTTTTTAAGTATGTTAGCTTTGATTCTTGTTTGGTTCAATTTCAATTCGTGGGTTTTTTCGGAGTTTTAGGTGATTAGTTTGATTGATCCTCTAAGATAAAGTTTATGTTTTTAATTCCGATTTAGTTCAATTCTAATTTTTATTTTAGTCCAAATGTGTGTGTGTTTAGTTGATCACATGCTAGTTCTTGATTTGCTATTCTCAATTTAGGTGTTTCTTGAATCCTAGTTGTTAATTCTTGATGAATATCTTCATTAACTTGTATGATCTAAGTTTTAATAGTTCATTGCTTTGGTAGTTTCTTGTCAAATTTACTTTTTAGAAGCCATCGGAAATTCATGAAGGTTGGCTCCTACTCTCACCATATTGGTTTGGCTAGTTGTTAAAAATTTTACTTTGAAATTTTGTCTTTCTCTGGGTTGTCTTTGTTTGATCCTTGCGTATTGTCGTTTGCAAATAATGTCTTTCCTTTAAAAAAAAAAACCTTTTCTCAAAATGCTCCTCGTTAAAGTGTATTTCAAAAACTCATTTAAAGTCCTTAGAATCAAAATCTCATTTTCTTAAATAATATGCAACCATGTCTCAATCGATTCGCATCTTTCTCAGTTTTTAATAAAAGTTATGGTTTTGAGTAAGACACGAATCCAAGCTTGTGGTCTCAAATAAATGGGATAATTCTAGGCTAGATTTGTGTATATCAATTGGGGAATTGGTGGAACCCCTACATAAGAAAATTTTTTAAAACTCTTTCTTGTCGTTAGTTTTCATTCAACCACTGACCTTTTAGCTTTAAAATTCGCTTCAGCAACTTCAGAATATTTTTTAAAAAAATTCCAAAACTTGTTTGATTTTCCTCACTTCTAGAAATTGAATTTAAAATTTCGTTTAAGTTAGAAAGCAATTCTAGAATAGAAGATATAAATGAGTTTTTAGGAAAGCTCTGTTGTCACCTAGTTCTGGACACCCGAAATCTATTTGTAAAGATAAATTAAATAACATATGACTTTTTTAATTTGATTCAATATTTTTCTTTAATTCTAGACTTCCTGAAATTGATCTTAGACATATAAAATATTAAAAAGTATACATTTTTAGGGAGATATGATTTAAAAATCGTACCTACTATGCATGATGGAATCTGGACATCTGATTAGTTGTAGTGTTTTAAAAATATTTTTGAGTACTCCTCGACCCTGTATTTATTTTTCCTGTGATATAAACACTTTGAACAATGTGTGTGATTTTTTTTTTTTTTTTTTTACAATTTTATGTGATATCTTATTATTTTTAAAAAATTCGTTTAGGCATGCCACTTTTTTTATTTTATTTTATCTAATCTGGACTTTGTGGAACTTTTGGATGTCTTTGGTGCAATTTGTCATTCGAATGAGTGTTTGGCTTTTAGTATGTTGTTTTAGATGTGTAAGAGTTGTTTCCTGAATTTTTTTTTTGTAATTAAACTCCACTCTAAGACATTTTTTAGAAATTGTTTTGTGATGCTCCCTTTTCTAATTGCATGTTGATGATCTTGTACTTTGCTTGAATTTGTTATTTATTTTTGGGGTCATGATTCGTGCCCAGCTAGTGTACGCCCTATTGATTGGTGTTCAATCAACTGGTGTGCTTTGATTTCAGTCCTCAAGCGGGAGTAATCAACAAAATTTATAAACCTATTTCACCATATACTAGGGTAGCATTAGCTAGCATAGCATAGTGGCTCTAGGATCGTCCACAGAGATGGGTTTTCAAATTACAACTGATCTTAGTTCCAAAACTGAATTGGTGTCTTTTCTTTTCAAGGTTAGCTTTAGAAGAAAACATAAAGATGTTTGAAAATGTTGGTTTTAAGTGAAACCAATAATAAAGTAACGGAAATTACTTACAAAGAAAAGTGCTTCTTGGAGTTTTAGATCACTAGGCTCAGGTTCCTTGTACAAAAAAGGAGTTTCGGTCACTTGAATCTTTTCCTCGCATTGGGGATTTAACATATAGTTATTTCCCGAACCGGTGTGGTATAGATGCTTCCCCTTAATGGATTCAAACACTAATTTCCTGTCACTGAATCATCTTGCAATGGTTCATACCTCTCACCTAGTATTGGCCATTCAAGGTGATCCTTAACCTTGGATTACCCGTCAAAAGCTCGCAAGAGATAACTAATGGATGTCTCCTTAGAGTCCAAAAGCTTACCAAGTGTTGGCTATTCTAGAAAATCCTACCTTTAAACCACCTCCCAAAGGCTCGCAAGAGATAAACTAGTGTATCTCAATGGATGGAGACCACTTGCCTTACCAAGTGTTGGCCCAGTTGATTTTAAGGAACTTTAAGTTAACTAAAAAGAAAAACCCATTAACGGATCATACTTTCTCTTCATTAAAAAAATGAAACAACAAAACTTCCAATTTTGCATCCGGAACCTTACCCAGCTTCCTTCACTCCAAGAACTAAAAAGCCTAGCCACTCATCCTCTAGGAAAACATTCTCAGAGTTTAATTTGCTAGAAATAAAAATAAAAGAGAAAACAAAATGAGTAGGTAAGGTAGAGTAAAGCTCTATGTATTACTTTCTTAAAACTATACAAAAGTGTTCATCTCTGAGAAAACTCCCCGAGCCGTTTAAAAGAAAATTACAATAGATTATATAGAAAGGCTATTCACCCTTCCTTCTTACTTCCTAACTAAGGAATCCTATGATTGGTGGATTACAAGGAGAAAATAGGGATTTATACAAAAATATCTGAAGAAAAAATCTAACAGATTCGGTCGCAAATATCTGGGATTACACAGGTGAATTTTGCAAGTTGAAACATGAGTTGTGAAAATTTCGCAAGTTGAAATTGTCCATTTCACAAGTTGAACTTTGATCTCGCAACTTGTGAAATTGTCTTTCAGCTTGGAGCATTTGTCTTCCAATGGCCATAACTTCTTCATTTTAGCTCCGATTTGCACACCGTTTAAAGAATTGGACTTTTGACTTCCCAAGCTTCAAAATGATATATGGTATGTATAAAATGGACTCCATAAAGTGCTTGAAATGTGTCCTGCAGATGCTCTTCTCTTGAATTTCTTCATGTTAGATTCCTCTCTCTGTATTTCCTCCTTGCATTCTTGATTGGCTTTGGCAAAGGACTACGAAGCTCCAAAGCTTGGATTCTTCATGTAAATGAGCTTCCATTTGCTTTGCCATGGACTATACAGAGCTTTCCCTTATTCTTGGGTTGTTTTGGTGATAAAAAAAAACTATCAAAAACACCAAAACTTAACACAATTTGATTAGAAACACTTGCAAGGGTCCTTAACATGTCAATTGAGTTAAAATGTAATAACTACTACTCAAAAGTGTTTAAAAAAGTTAATTACAAGCTATAAAATAGCACTTTTTGAGTAGTAATCATTCCTCCCAACCGACATATTGCTAGTCCTTAGCAATGAAGGAGAGAAAAAGAAAAATAAACAGTAAAATAATTTACAACATCATGTTGATCACTCCAAAAAATTTAAAGTGGCATGACTAATTAAACTCTCACATGGAACCTTAAAGATATAAAACCCAAATTTCAACAAGAGTTATCAAATATCTTGCCTAATCACAATTCATAAAGAGAAGGCATTATGCAAATTTAAGCTTCAAAATAATTTCCACTCCCAAAGGGTCAATCCTTATTCTTCCACAAAAATCTATGTGTTACTTATTAGTTTCTGAATATAATATGTCGAACTAATCTCTCCCCTCAACCTAGTTCTTTTTCAAATCTTAGCAAACTGATCAACCTCCAATAGGCTAAGAACCCACCTTTTGGTTCACAATTTTTTTCATTGTAGGAGTACAAAGAAAAAGGTATTGTTTTCTAAATTGTCCATGTAACGGGGGTCCATCGATGACTTCCAACCAGTCAAGGTTTAGGGCATCAAGCTTTAAGGATCTTTCAACCACTAACTCCTCGAATTTTACCCTAGACTTTTGAGAATGAATTTTAATACCCAAGCACCTACAGTATGTTAAACTCCACCTATTCACCCTTGTAACGAGCATTGAGGTCGGTGACTCCCAACCAATAAAGGCTTAGGGCACCAGGTTTTAAAGATTTTCACCATATACCCCTCAAACCTTGCTTGGGTTTCAAGGCAAGTAAAACATTTTTTTTTTTTCAAAGGCTCATTGGCCTTTTATAAGGTGTCCTAACACTATTAAAATGAGGTCAAAGGTATCAAGTCTAAAATTCCTAAGTCAAGGGGTGAAATAGTTTTTCATCTTATAATTGGAACCTAGTGTGCATAGTGTGTGGTAAGCTTAAAGTGGAAGAAATAAGGTTGAATTCAATAGAAGTTTCAACAATTCATCAACTTTAATAAGCATAATACAAATTCTAAGTCAAGTAAAAAGACAAAAATTCAATTTCTCCCATTTCATTTTGAGAATTTTTCCTTGATAACCATGAAAAGTAGAATAAAAACTTAAAAAATTTTAAAAATTAAGCAAAAAGCAACTAAATTACCAAAATAACTTAGCATTAATAACAAAACTTCCTTCCTCAACTCTCTCTCCTCCCAACTAAGCTGAACATTGCCCTCAATTTGGCAAGAGCGATTGAAAATACAAGGAGGAAGTGGTGCCTCCTGAGTGACATGGAGTCTGAGTCGTATAGGAGAAACAACATGATTCAAAAAAAATATATATATATGAGTAGAGGAAATAAAATAATAGTATGCCAAGTATACTAAAAAATGACGGATATGTATTACTTTAAGAAAGTTCAATATGAACTATGAGCAAGTAATACATCCAATCCCAGATTATAAAACATAAAAAACATGGGACTAAGAGTTCTACTATAATAAGTAAATACAAAAATTAGATAGATGATCAGGTAGTGGCGAGAGGATCGTGTGGAGACGATGACTCAACTGTGGTAGTCTGAGTACTCTGGATCGGAGTCTCGATCTCTACTGTAGTAGTCTTCTCATGGGGCACAATTTGCTCTGCTGGAGGAGCCTCTTGAGATGGATCTATAGGCTCTGATGGACTAGGCATATCATGCTCAGGTAGCAACGAAATACCTAAATACTGTTGTAGCTGCCTAAGGATGGCAATATGCTGGGCCTGCGTGGCAATAAGTTGATCCTGATGTGCAAGTATGATTGCTATTTGCTGGGTAAGAACACTCTGAGTGGTAGTCAATGTCTGCAATGTATGACATAGGCTTCTGAACTTTGAAGCGGATATGGTGATAGTAGACTCAGATGGAGGAGGCGCTGATGTAGCTGGTACGACTGGTGGAGTCTCAGGAGTAGTAGGAGGAGCAAAAGATGTAGCCTCAGGTGTGGGCATTGTAGAAGGTGCTGCAGGGGCATGTGGTATGATTTCTGCAGGTATCTCAGCTTGTTGTACCTGCTGCGGCTGCTCGTCCTGTGGTATTTTTGGAAGTGCTGGCCTAGCCGGGGCTTCTGGAAGTGCAACATAAGCCGTCAAATGATTCCATTTGTCGAGAGTGAATAGCTCTAAGCAAATGCATCGACGCTCAAGCTGAGGCTTAGAAGGATAACCCAAATGCTCTAATATCTAACAGAGCAGCCTAGAAAAAAGTAATGGAATGGCATCTGCTTTCTGTAGCTTCTTTCTGTGGACCTTCTCTTGAAAGTAAAGAAGAGAGGTCATAATCAAATGATGAAGGTCAAAGTAAAAACCCTCTGATATCTTGAATAAGGCCTCTAATATAGCTCATCTCCTCTGCACCATATGCTGAAGTGGAAATATGTTGAAGCGCAGCACCATATCCAGAAGAAATATCTCAGGTGGAAGCTCCTTCCTAAAAAGAAATGAGCGTGTAGATGTCCCCCTGGACAATATACGGACCATGTCCTTCTGAGAAAAATGAGCCCACTCTTTGTAATCTGCTAGACTCACAGGCTCATATGGAATGTGTAGGGCCTTTGCAATGTGTCTGGCTCCTAAGATACCATGGCGTCCACCAATAGTGAAGTGGATGAGAGTAGGATCCTGGACGCGATGTGTAGTCATAGACTGATATAAGTCTAATGCTACTCGGGGATAGAAGAAATCCCTAGGAGTCATCAGGTGCTCCAAATGGTATCTCTGCAGTAGGTGGAATGAATCTCTGAGCTCCGGCTGGTGTCTGAAAGTCTCTCTATCAGAGCATAGCTCGGAGTGGAATGACCTAGCTCGGCAATCCAAATTTCCCTCTATAGGTGGCTGTGTAACCATAGGTTGCCTAATAATCCCTTCTGGAGTCATCCCAGAAGGAATCTGAGACTCTGTAGTAGGCGGTTGAGGCTGTGAAGGTGCAGATGACTCTCCTGGGCCTGAAACTCTGGCTCTCTTTACAGGAAGGCGACGAATTGATTTCTTGGGACGCGAATTGCTTGCCTCAAGTGTAGTGGGTGGTTTCCTCGTCTCGTACCTGCGCTGAGGAGGACTAGGCGGCACTCCACCCTTAGAAGGTGGAATGGCAGAGGCATGTGGAGCCTCAAACATGGAATCTCGAGTAGGTGAAGCTCTTGGTCTGGTGTTGTGAGCTGATGGAGACTCAACTTGGGCTCCTTTCATCTTGGCCATGGCTGAAATGGAGAAGCTCGTGTTCCACAAGGTACGCGGAGTGGTCATCTTTAGATGTATGACTTCTGGGCTTCCTATGGAGGGGATCCTCTGAAATTTTTGGGCTTCGCAACTTGAAGGGCTTTTTTGCAAGTTGGAGTGGCTGTGCGAAATGAAAAATGAGAGAATTAGAGGTTTAAATAGAAATTTAAACAACGGTTGGTATTTTTGCAAGTTGGAGGTGATTTCGCAAGTTGGTCTATTTCGCAAGTTGGTTCATAACTTGATTCGCAGCTGCGAAATTGGATTTTGAAGTTGTGAAATGGCACACGTGTGCCTAGGAGGTGTTTCGCAGGTTGCGAAAACTTTCGCAAGTTGAATAATGAACTTGCGAAATTCGGTTTTGAGGATTTCGCAAGTTGGCCCTCATTTTCGCAAGTTGAAATATTGCTCTGTTTTTCTCCTTCTTTGGTTCTTTATGGCTTTCCTCCAATTCCTTTGAAATTCCTCCTGATTTTGATCATTCAAAAAGTCTAAGCTATATCAAAATAAAATAAATCAAAGCTAAAATTAAAATTAAAACAATTAATAAAGCTTTTAAATCAAAAAAATTAAAACAAAAACATGGACTTTGATTAGTCTTCAAAAAGACTAAGTCCATCTACCCCTCTTTTTGGTTAAGATTTTTGTGGCTCAAGGAGACTGACTTCCTCATTATCTTGATTGAATGGCTCCATGAATGGTTTGAGATGGTGACCATTGACTTTGAAAGTGTCCGTGCTGTTGGAATTGAGTAGTTCCACTACTCTATTGAGATGCACTTGGTGAATAATGAAAGGGCCTATCCACCTTGACTTTAGCTTCCCTGGAAAAATATGGAGCCTAGAGTCATAGAGTAAGACTCTTTGTCCTTTTCAAAATTCTTTGTTGGAGATTAACTGATCATGCCACCTCTTCATCCTCTCTTTTGCAACTTTGAAATTGATGTAGGCATCATTTCTCAATTCCTCCATCTCATTAAGGTCTAAGCACCTTTTCATCCCAGCTCTGTTCAAGTCCATGTTTACCTTCTTAATTTCCCACCAAGCCTTGTATTCAACTTCCACAGGGAGATGACATGCTTTTCCATAGACTAGGCGATAATGAGACATGCCAAGAATAGTTTTGTAAGCTGTTCTATATGCCCATAGTGAATCATGGAGCTTAACAGACCAATCTCTTCTGCTTGTGTTCACCATCTTCATTAATATATTCTTGATTTCCCTATTTGCTAACTCAACTTGTCTGGAAGTTTGAGGGTGGTAAGGTGTAGCTACCTTGTGCTTCACCCCATACTTGGTTAAAATAGTTTCAAAAAGCTTGTTGCAAAAATGAGTACCTCCATCACTGATTATAGCCTTGGGCACCCCAAATCTTGAGAAGATGTTCTCTTTGAGAAACTTGAGAATAACTTTGTAGTCATTGTGTTTACACAGGATTGCCTCAACCCATTTAGAAACATAGTCTACCCCCACCAAAATGTAAGAGTTACCAAAAGACATAGGGAAAGGTCC
>JAJJMF010029556.1:194465-217718 GCA_022058775.1 Vitis hybrid cultivar
GCAAGCATATTCAGCGAGACAAAGTAAGGAAGGAGGTTGGAGAGAAAGATGAGACCAAAGGGAACTGGGGGCAACTTCTTGGTTAGTTTCTTTTTTAGGGGAGCACTTTCAATATACGAGGTTGCATTCTTGAACAGTGAACTCTCGAAGCTAACTTCTATCTTTGGGCTCCGGCTATGGGTCGTGATAGAAATCTTCATTAGAACCGTCATTGTGATTATTTTGTTCCTACTGTCCCTCTAAATCACTTCTCGCCACCGACAACCTCCTAGTTCAGGTAAGCTTGGCGCAGGCGAGTTTACTCCGATGGTGTCGAAGGAGATTCAGGAGATCGTTCATAAAGCTACTCCCGACCACTGACTGATGCTACCTCCAACCCCGGAGATCCAAATCGACAATGGGAAATTAGAGCATCGCATGGTGTTATCCGACCGATTATCGTCACAGGTGAGCGAGGGAGCTAGGCGACGAGCGTGACTGAAACGACGTCGTTGGGGGGTAGGTCGCCGGAGGTGTCACACCTGGGGTGACAATGGTGGTACACGTTGAGAGAGCTTGAAGCGACGATGAATGATTTAGTTGATGAAAAGGTGATGGGGGAAGAAGGTTATGGTATCGTGTATAGAGGTATGCTGGTTGATAACACGAGAGTGGCTGTGAAGAACTTGTTGAATAATAGAGGCTAAGATGAGATGGAATTCAAAGTGGAGGTTGAAGCCATAAGTCGAGTCTGACACAAGAATCTTGTAAGGTTGCTAGGATATTGTGTTGAGGGAGCTTACCGGATGCTTGTGTATGAGTATGTGGACAATGGTAATTTGGACCAGTGGCTTCATGGGGATGTAGGGGAAGTCTCAACAACCACATGAAGAACTTCATGCACAGATTTTGGGGAGCAGCAGGGAAGCCATCAAGCATTCACTTGACAAGCAAGGGAAGCACATAGGCCGCACTATTCTCCAACAAGACACAACAACATGCATTCTTGAAGGTAAGTTTTTTTTTTTTTTTTTGTTAGTTTAATTTTAATTTATTTCGTTAATTTAGATTTTTTTTATAATTAGTTTAATTAATTCTACATGATAAAGCTCTTATTTTTCATTCTGATTTAGTTTAGTATTGGTTTTTTTTTTAGTTTAGATGTGTTTGTGAGTTTCTAATTTTTCTGGTTTAATCAATTTTATGTGAAAAAAAGTCATGTTTTTGGGCTACTTTGATTAAATTTAATTCATCTATTTAGTTTAAATATTTTTGTAGTTTTAGATCATTGATAAAATTGATTCTATATTTGAAAGTTCATGCTTTTAGTTCGCTTTCATTTAATTTGGTTCATTTTAATTATTTTAGGTACTTTTATAATTTTAGTTCATTAATAAAATCAATCCCATGTTTGAAAGTTCATGTTTTTAGTTTGTTTTATTTTAATTTGGTTCATTTTAATTAGTTTAGGTACTTTTGTAGTTTTAAAACTTATTCTATATTTGAAAGTTCATTCTTTTAGTTTACTTTGATTTAGTTTCACTCATCTATTCAGTTTAGGTATTTTTATAATATTAGTTCATTAATAAAATTGATTCTATGTCTAAAAATTCATGTTTTTAGTTTGCCTTGATTTAATTTGGTTCAATTTCCATTCGCGTGTTTTTCAGCGTTTTAGGTGATTAGTTTAATTGATCTTAAGTTGTATGATTTCTATCTTAAGTATATAAATTTCATTCTTGGATTGATCATAGTTCAGTTCATATGCTTCGCTAAAACTTTAGTTAATTAGCTTAATTGATCTTATGTTTTTTTTTTTTTTTTTTTTTTCTCATTTTAAAAAGTGGATAATTCTGGTTTTTTATTGTGTTTTAGAATTCTATGTGCTTGTGCTACTATATTCATGCTATTATATTCACATGTTTATGTGTTTGGTTGATCTCATGTTAGTTCTTGATTATTCTTCTTAGCTTATGTGTTTGATTCACCGTTTTTAATTCTTGATTAATATCTTCTAATTTTATTTGATCTAAAGTCATTTAGTTTATTGCTTTGATAGTGCTTTGTGAAATTTAATTTTTCAGAGACTATTGGAAAATCATGAAGATTGGTCTCTACCCTCACCTTTATTAGTTTTGTTGATTACTAAAAAATTTTACTTTGTAATTTTGTTTTCTTTTGGGTTGCCTATGTTTGATCTTTGCGTATTGTCATTTGTGAATAATGTCTTTCCTTTTAAAAGAAACATTTTCTCAAAATGTTCCTCGTTAAAGTGCATTTCAAAAACTCATTTAGAGTCCTTAGAATCAAAATATCATTTTCTTAAATAATATGCAACCATCTCTTGATCAATTCGTATCTTTCTCAGTTTTCAATAAAAATTCTGGTTTTGAGTGGAATACGAATCCAAGCTTGTGGTCCCAAACAAATGGGATAATTCTAAGCTAGATTTATGTATATCAATTGGGGAACTGGTGGAACCCCAACATAAAAGAATCTTTTCAAAACTCATCTTTGCTATCACCTTTGCTACTTGTTGTAATCATATATATTTTTTAGGAATTGTATACAAGATGTATGTGATAATTGATGATTTTGTATACTTTGATCATTATTGGCTATGCTAATTAAATAACAAGCATGCGAGGATTTATTTATTTTATTATTTATTATCTAACCCCTCATATCTTGTGGAAGCACGTTACAAGTTACCTATGCTATTCAGGTATGCTTCTTACCTTCGTATCTTAATTCCATAAATTATGTATTGCTTTATATATGATCGTTATGTATTGCTTCGTATACGATTGTCAACCTATTCAGCATATCTTTTTTATTGTTTATTTAGTTTGCCATGTTTGATTAAGAGACTAGGATAAAATACATGTTGTATATTTTATTTTCCAAACTAACCATTGATGTCTTGTGATAGCGCTTGAGAAGCAGTCCAGGTACACACCTTAAATCTTCTTTATGATTGTGATTGGTTTTCTTGTTTGGCATGTTATTTTTAAAATCACCTAGTCTACCTAGGTATCTATAATCAACCAAATTAATTGTCACATTTTCCTCAACTTAGTCATTAGAAACCTCTTTAGGGCTTAGAGGGGTGCTACCTCTCAGAGGTACCTTCCCAATAGGTAACCTGATCCCCAAACCAAGACTCGAGTTTTTCAAAGACATGTTTTTCCAAAACTATGGAATCACTTCTTTAGAGTTTTCTTTCTTGTTTTATTTTCCCTTTAAAAATAAAATAAAATAAGTGGCGACTCCGACTTTTACAAAACTAATTTTTCACTAATAAAAGCGAGTCTGGTCGATTGAGTGGGGACGCACGTGAAAAATGTGGGTCCACACCCTCCTTATCTTATCAATGAAGGTCTGCCCCTAAAATAGCCATGATAATTGGAGCATTCTAAATTAGCAAATGCATCATTTGGAATATCTATTGTCATCATTAGACTGAAATCAATTATTCAAACATTTTAGTATTGTTCTAAGTTTATTATCTGCAAGATCTAATACTCTAAGAGAATTGGTATATTTGTGAAGGAATAATGCCCACAAATTTGTTAAATCTCAAATGGAAATCCATATGACTTGTTAGTTCTCCAATTTGACTTAGAGCATTTCTCAAAAATTTATTATTGCCTAAACATAAGAGCCCCAAAAATGTGTAGTTCCTTAGCATTGAGAATATATTTTCAAAGAAGTTATTGTTGCATAAGTGCAAATAAACAACTCATGGAGTAAGGAATATTACCTCAAAATTTGTTGTTTCTAAAATCTGTGTGAGTCAAAGATTGCTAACACTTCCAGCAATGAGAGAAGCTCCCCACATGAAGTATAATTTTTGGAGTTTCTTAAAATGTTTTTCTACTACTGTGTTTGCTAAAGGAGTTGCCTCCAATTATTAAGAATTCCACATTTGAAACTAGTCCAAGAATGCTTGGGACAATGCTATTTAACCTATTTAAAGGTATTTTTAACCCGTTACTTAACTTAAGCCACATGAATACATTTTAAACATTAAAACAATTTGCGTAATGAAAATTATTAACTTTTGTTTTTGAGAAAATTTATTAATATAATTTACTTTTATTTATTTATTTTTCTCATTCATCCAATATTTTTGTATTAAATTTATATTATAACTTAGGTATAAAATGTGTAATATTATTGTTCATTTTAGCATTATTGATTAGTCTGTAGTTCAGTTTGTGATTTCTCTTTTGAGGCATTTTAATTATAATAGAAACTAATGGAAATAATTATGTTGATATTAGTTCCTGTTATTTAGTTAATCTTTTTATAAAATAAAAAATTAAAAAAAAAACCTCTATTGTATTTGAGATATAAAATATAAAATATTATATGTTATTATCAAAAGCTCTTTTTGGCTTTAGCATCAATGATAAGTCTTTGTAGAAAACATGGATTCTTGGGTCAACAAAATGATAAATTATTTTTATATACTTTTCCTTGTTCTATTGGAAAAACTACTGTGGTTTTAACATATTTGATAAGTCTTTGTGTTGAACACATGGATTCTTCCGTTAACAAAATGATAAATTCCGTTTACATACTTTTCCTTGTTATATTAGAAAAGCTAATATGATTTTAGCATATATGATAAGTCTTTGTGTTGAACACATGGATTCTTGAGTTAACAAAATGATAAATTCACTTTACATACTTTTCTTTATTCTATTTGAAAAGCTACTATGATTTTGGCATATTTGATAAGTCTTCGTGTTGAACACATGGATTATTGAGTCAACAAAGTGATAAATTTTGTTTACATACTTTTCCTTATTCTATAGCAAAAACTACTATCATAGAATTTTATTACCTGAATTAAGGGTCTCATATATTTCTTTTTCTTTATTAATGTTGATAAGGTTTTGATGGTATATATTAAAAATGTGTAAAAAATATTTATATTATATTCTTGGTTTGATTAAGATTTAATGTAACATCTTAGAAAAAATAAAATATTCTTTACCTTTATTTCAAACTCAAGGCTAGGAAAGTAAGAGCATAGTCTAGATTAATCATCAAATTCATTATTAGAAAGATCCCTCCTCTCATTAAATAATAATAAAAAAAAACCTAGAAATTCACTAACTCCTAAGAAAAAAATGACCCACCAATTATGTTCAAGACTTATCTTTAATTAATTTTAAATATGAAAAAGACTTCTCTCTAACTTTCAAAGTTTTGTAGCTCTCTAAAGACCAAGGAAGTGATGACATCATTTGCATAATAAAACCAAATTATTATTATTATTTTGTGTACTTTTAGATATGTGCTAAGTTATGCAAAATCATTGATACGTTGTGTGGTTCAAAATATGAATCAAATTAATATTTTTGTAGCGTGAATTTTTCCATTTCAATATGATTCACTTCAACTAGACTTATTTGATTAATATATTACTCATTAACCATCTACAACTTAGATGTGAAACCAGACCAATAATTGTTTGGAAAAAATTATTATCTAAATCATCCACTTTAAAATAAATTAGATTCATTTAGACTCACCTTTATGTGGTCCAAAGTTGATTTTATCTTCTTTCATAATACATATATTTCTTCACTATAAACTAAGTTGATCAAAGTATTAACCAAATCACATACACAAGCTAAAATAAAGAAAAGACAACAAATTTTTAACATAATCCAATGATCAATGTGATCCCTACATCCACGAAGCACACCATCACTAAAAAATACATCAATCAAACAAAAGAGAAAAGTTACAATGGAAGACTCTTTCACTCTCTTCTTAGTTACAGTTGTAGTTGCACTCTAAGTTTTCTCTCTAAAAACAAAACCCTAAATCATAATAGGGTTAAATATATAATAATGACAAACTCATTCTTCAATAAAAAATAAAAAGTAAAAACTTCATCTTCACCCTAATATGTCTTTGCATAGTACAACAAGACTGATTTAGGCTTCATAATCCAACAAAAAGACACTTTGTTATCTTTTTTTAAAATAAAAAAAAAAATTTGCATTTTTAGACTAAAATCATTCTTAAGTAGTCTACCATGAACAAAGTCATGGAAAAGTGGAAATCAATTTAAAACTTTTATGAAATCATTCCTAGATGGATTTCTGTAAGATATACCTAATTTTATCACAAATACCAAATTTCTTGGAAAGACACTCAATCTATAAAAATTCTCTTACTTAAAAAATAAACAAATAAATCAATAGGTGGTCAAAATATTAATTACAATGATGTTATTAGATAAAACTAAAAATTAATCATTAAAATCTTTGAACGATAAGAGCTAAATATTTGTTGATTGATAACTTTTTATTTAAAAAAAGTTGTGATTTGAAACCATTTATTTTGCAATAGCACCATGAATGTGACTAGAAAAACATAATATTTAATATTATCACAAATTTAAGTAAAAGTTTATCTTTTACAAATTTAACCTTAATTCATAACCAAAATATTTTATATTATTTTCAAATGCTATATAAATGATACATTAATCAATAAAAATATCAACATAAAATATTAGATGGATTGTTCCCAAAAAGTGATTAAAACAAATAAATATTAAAAAAATATATAAAAAATGAAATTGTTAAAAAGAAAAAATAAATAAAATAAAACTTGACTTCTTAATAATTCATTAGTTAATTTGAGTATATAAATGATCAAGTTTTTGCTTGTATTCTACTTTAAAATATTTTCTAAATGTACTTCAATTATACTCCAAAATTATCATATAAAGAGTTAATAATTAAAAAAAAAAAAAAGTGGTGGACTAATAGAATTTTGAAATCCATACTTCGTTAACAAGGCAAACAAATTGTCCATATTCAAGCATCATTGTAGGTTCTCCATAACTCATGTTGATGAGATCACACTTATGCTGCAAATAAAATGCACATTAATCATCATCAAAATTAATTCTAGAATGGAAGTTAATCAATAAACTTACCTTTGGATGATAGTTAAAACTTTTAGGTAAACTAATTAGCGACATTTCAAAGTTTGGTAAACCATATTATTCATAGTCTCTTTCATGTATCACATCAATTCAAGTTCATAGAAATATCAAAATTGTTAAGAGGTTTGTTTCGATGTGTTCACCCATGAGTCAAAGTCCTTACATTTTTTATGATAGTTATGATTTTCAGGTAAACTAATTAGCAACATCTCAAAGTTTGGTAAACCATATTATTTAGTCTATTTCATGTATCACATCAATTCAATTTCATAGAAATATCAAAATTGTTGAGAGGTTTGTTTGGATGTGTTCACTAATGAGTTAAAGTCCTTGAATCGATGTGATACATGAAAGCAATTCCTTTGAACTTGTAATAAACAAATATTTTTTCATTAACAAGAAGATGATATTTTCCTTTTCAAACATTTATCTTTTGGTTACTATGTTTTTCCAAATAAAATTATTGTAGTGTTGGTTTTTCCATTCAAAAACTCCTTATTAGCGCTAAACATAGGAGCCCCAAATATGTATAGTTTTGTAGCATTAAGAACATGTTTGTAAATAAGTTATTGTTGTGTAAGTGCAAATAAACAACTCAAGGAATTAGGAATTTTACCTCAAAATTTGTTGTTTTTGGAGTCTGTATGAGTCAAAGATTGCTAACACTTCCAACAACAAGAGAAAGCTCCCCACATAAAGTATAATTTTTGGAGTTTCTTAAAATGTATTTCTACTACTGTGTTTGGTAAAGGAGTTGCCTCCAAGTATTAAGAACTCTACAATCTACAATCGAAACAAGTCCAAGACTCCTCGGTACAATGCCATTTAACTTATTTAAAGATATTTTTAACCCGTTCCTTAACTTAAGCCACATGAATACATTTTAAACATTAAAACAACTTGAGTAATGAAAATTATTAACATTTTAAAAAAAAAAAATTATTAATATAAGTTGCTTATATTTATTTATTTTTCTTACTCATTTAATATTTTTGTACTAAAGTTCAATTATAACTTAGGTATAAAATGTGTAATATTATTACTTATTTTAGCATTACTGATTAGACTATAGTTCAGTTTATGATTTCTCTTTTGAGACATTTTAATTATAATAGAAATTAATGGAAACAATTATGTTGATATCAGTTGTTCTTATTTATTTAATCTTATATATATATATATATATATATATACTTTAACATAAATGATAAGTCTAGCATGTTGTTTTAGCATATTTGACAAGTCTTTGTATTAAACACATAGATTCTTGAGTCAACAAAATGATAAATTCTTTCTACATACTTTTCCTTATTCAATTGGAAAAGCTACTATCATAGAATTTTATTACCTAAATTAAGGGCTTCGTATATTTCTTTTTCTTTATCATTGTTGATAAGGTTTTGATGGTATATATTAAAAATTAGTAAAAATTCATATTATATTTTTAGCTTGATTAGGATTTGATGTGACATCTTTGAAAAAATAAAATATTCTTCTTTACATTTATTTCAAACTCAAGAAAAGTGGAAGCATAGACTAGACTTGTCTTTAATTAATTTTAAATATGAAAAAAACTTCCCTCAACTTGCAAAGCTTTATGGCTCTCTAAAGGCCAAAGTAGTCATGACATCATTAGCACATGTCTAAAAGTACCCACAAAAAATTTCAATTTGGTTTTATCATGCAAATGATGTCATGACTCCCTTTGCCTTTAGAGAGCTACAAAACTTTACAAGTTGAAGGACATCTTCTCCATATTTAAAATTAATTAAATAAAAGTCTATACTATGCTCCTACTTTCTTTGAATTTGAGATGAAGGTAAAGAAGAATATTTTATTATTTCAAAGATGTTACATCAAATCTTAATCAAGCCAAGAATATAATATAGATATTTCTTACTCATTTTTAATACGTACCATCAAAATTTTACCAACAATGATAAAGAAAAAGAAATATATGAAGCCCTTAATTCAAGTAATAAAATTTCATAATAGCAATTTTTCCAATGGAATAAGGAAAAATATGTAGAGAGAATTTATCATTTTATTAACTTAAAAATCCATGTGTTCAACTCGAAGACTTATCAAATATGTTAAAACCACGAGCCTAGACTCTTCATTTAGGCTAAAGTCAATTAAGAGCTTCTAATAATAAAACAAAATATTTAACATTTTATATCTCAAATACAATAAAGTTTTTATATATATATATATATAAAGATTAAATAAATAAGAGCAACTAATATTAACATAATTGTTTCCATTGGTTTTTATTATAATTAAAACACCTCAAAAAAAATTCATAAATTAAACTATAAACTAATCAACGATGCTAAAATAAACAATAATATGACAAATTTTATACCTAAATTATAATAGAAATTTAATACAAAAATATTGAATGAATAACAAAAATAAATAAATAAATTATATTAATAAATTTTCTAAAAAAAAAAGTTGTTAATAATTTTCATTACTCAAATTGTTTTAATATTTAAAATGTATTTATGTGGCTTAAGTTAAGTGATATGTTAAAACTATCTTTAAATAATGTTGGGTACCCAGAAGGATACACAACTTCTATTTGAATCCTAACTCCTTCCTATTTATAATTGAGCAACCACCAAATATGGAAAAAAAAATGCCCAGAGTGTATTTGTATGGACATTTAGGGATTAAAAATCCAAACCAACTATGTCAAAGCAAGTGTTTATATTTGCATCCACTAAATATCTCTACATAGTAAGGACTTTTCCCTCACTCCCTCAAAATCCACCATTCTGCATCCATGTAAATTAAGAATTTTTTTAAGGCAAAAGTGATCCTTAATAAAATAATTAAAATATCCTTGAAGTTAGCACTGCCCGACACTAAATATTTATATATGTCACATAGCCAATGCCTGAAGTGTTGAAAACATAACTTAGCTAAGCAAGAGACAAAGTATAAGACAAAGAGCAGGCAGAGTATGGTGAAGTATTAACTAGAAAAGAATGTCCCTATAAATAGGAAGACACACAATGTACAGTCCTTGATTTTCTCCACAAGAGAAAAGGTTACATGGGTTACTTCTACAGAATTAATTCACCACCATCATTGATAGAGAAAACCATGCTGATATATTACAAGAACAAACAAACTATCAAACCAACCTTGACAGCAGCTATTAATGATCTGGTCAAGCCTGTTCCTGTTTCTGTTGAACCTAGGCATGTGCCTCCAATTTTACAAGATCTGTGCTCCAGGTGCACAACTTCATTCAACATTGGCTCTTGCACAACAATGGCATATTTCAAAAGGTAAATTTGTTTACTGTAAAGGAAATGCAGGAAGACAGCATGTTATTTTCAAATGGTAATTGGGGGAGCTATCTGTCACTATACTCAAGATACTGCCTTGATCATATACATTAACGACACATGTGCAAGCATCTGGTTTGCTAAACATGCCAAACTTTCTTTCAATCCTGAAAAGTCAGCGTACATAACATTAAAGTCGTTGGAGACAAAAACACCTTCTTCATCTCCAACTCTAGCCCAGATGTGAGATAACAGAAAAGAAGAATAAGATATGATGGAAGAAAAAAGGAATAATAATAATAATAATAACAATCACAAGTCAGTGGTAATCAGAATACATTCTTAAAATCAGAGGATTGAGCAAAGTAGCCAGAACAAAGATTTGAAACATCAACATAAATTCTCATTTCTGGGCATATTTGTGTTTGAGCTTCACATCTCTCTGCATGACTATTGTTCAGACAAGGCCTTTCCTAAGCTGTTTACATTAGAAGCTTATGCGAATTTAGAAGGCAAGTCATGCCTCAGACAAGTGAAATGCCTATCACAAACAACATAAAAGGTTGTTTCCAAGTGCAAGTTCCATCTCCAGGATCTGGGGCTGGACTAACAATGAACAGAATCTTCAAAACACCATGCAATATCAAAATCAAGTTGAGCTTTCAAATGCTGCCAATTGATTTTATGTAAGCCCAAAAAGCACAGTCAAGCCCCTTTCTTTTCCCCAAAATAAATCAGAGGGAGCAAATTCAGATGCTTCATTGGAAAGTAACTCAACAACAGTTTTCATAATTCATACAACAGTAATCCACCTTAAGCCCGAAAAACTGCATCAAAATTAGAACTCCTATATAGAAAGGATGTTTCAGCTTCTTTCAAACACATATTATCACCATTTAAAACTATAAGAAAAATATAAAAGATATTCCAGCACACAATTTTGTTACTGGTGGATCAAACATACCTATAATTAGTTTGGGTTACAATCAGCAAATTTCCCACACCCTGGGTCATCCTCAAGACTCTGCCTATCAAGAGTGGCCCTCCACCATTCCAAACAACAGCATCTATAATAGGTCCCTTGTCATCATAGCTCTAAAATATATAAACATGGTTACTTACAATTGAAGCAATAAAATAGTCCAGTGGACTAGAAGAGAAAAGTAATCCAAAACACTCCAAACTCACTTCCACCTATTTCTGGAGTAAGTCAACCCTGTTTTGGAGGTCTTCACAAGCCCTTCTTAATGTGTTTCTGGACCAGGCAATTTACAACAAGTCATATAATAGCTGGTGATGGGCATGATGCAGGAAATGCAAGTGTAATACTGAAACAAGAATGCGTCAGCAATATATTACATAGATGCCTTGAGGACCGCTTGAGCTTGTAAATAAACTATTTATAAACTTTTATTAACAGATGGAAACTTTTGACCTTATCCACAATCTTTTACCATTTTATGCAGTTAGCATACTGAATTTCTCCAGATGAACATAAATACAAAGAGACAAAAAGTAAAATGCCCGGACATCAATAAAGTATCAAAAAACATCAACTTACAATAAGGGGGAGTGAAAACAATAATAGTGCATCAAGAATTGAATGATGTTTTTAAAGTCAATAATTTGCAGGTCTATTATGCAGAGTCACGGACAAATTAACAACAGAAGTTAAGTGCAATATGGAATAGGTGATTTGGAAAAAAATGCAACATGTAAGAAATTAAGCAACAGAATTATCCAAAACCTGGTCAAATTCATCAAGATGCTTTACAGCCTCAGCTATTGCTTCCTATGCTTTTTGTTCCACTTTTTCCTTCTTCTTTATGTAACAAAATAAATAAGGGGAAGAGATGAGAAGTTAGAACTTAGAACTTAGGTGATCCCAGTCTTAAGTATCAAATCAATAATTCATGAGTTCATGATTAAAATCAAACCTTCAAACGAGAAGTCAATGTGTCTGTACAAAGCTTGTATACGACTTTATAACCCACATGCCACTCCCCAGAAGGGTTCTTCCATGAAGAATTTACAACCAGAGATGCCCCTATTACAAATTTAGGATAAAAGCATAGAATGTGAGTGTGAGGAACATACAAAAATAATAATGTTTTTAATGCATAATAATTCAAAATAATATTAATTTCATTAGAATCAACACTTTTATTAATGTGTACATTTGAAAATATAATGATCAGGTTTATTTTCATGCTCAAAAGTACGGTACAGGTCAATGCTTTAAGACACAAACCTGATGCTCCACCAAGACAACCGTCTGAATCAGCCTTCACCACAGTTGAGGTATCAATATCTCCACTGCCAAGGCTGAAAAAAAGAAAAAGTACTCTGTAAATATTGCTGTAAGAGTACCTTGACTAACAAGTTTTATAATACGAATCAAGAACATCAAAGATCTTCAGTTTCCCACCTGAGGTAACTTGTAACACACCAGAATCTGGGTAAAAACAACACTCTAAGATCAGAAATACAATCCAGCACATCTCAAGAGATAAGCATTTCCAACATTCGACTCCTAAGTTTTAGCATGAACAACACTTTCAAGACACCATGGAAAAAGCTGAAGGTTCACGTCTGATATCTTAACCAAAACAACATAAAACTCAAAAAAAAAAAAAAAAGTTATCTTTCATTTTCCACCACTTTCTCAGGACCCAAACAGAAACAGACCCCCAAAAAGAAAAAATGATTAACACCCATATCCCACTTAGTGTCCTTTGCCCACTTCTCATAAACCAATAAATAAACCCAGAAATTTTTTCCCATTTCCCATCACTTACTCATCACCCAAACAGACCCAAAACCCCCAAAAGAAATTTTCAAATTACCAAAAATAGCGACAACAACCCGACGGGCATCGTACTTAGAATGCGCCTGGACAAATCGATCAGCAACAATCCCCTTCTTAGGCATAAGAGAAGCCAAAAACGGGGACTCACTCAGTTTGAAAGCACGAAGAGCACCATTGTCATGTCTAGAAGAAGACGACGTATTTTTAGAAGAACAACGCATTGCCCTGACCGCCCACTCTCTCCCTCTCTCTCCTCCCTTTCTTCTTTTTCTGGTAAGCCTCCTGGTAGACTGAATGACGAGTTTCGAGCAAGGATGATCGAGAAATGGCGGACCCAAAAAGGGCGACTCGAGCCCAAATTGGGTTTTGCATTTGTGACTTTGTGAAGGGTGGTCAGGTAATTTGAGTTCTTTTCGGTGCTGGTGGAGGGGTGGCGCCGTCCAAGGAAGAAAATGTCGACAGTGCCCTCCCATTTGCTTGCTGCCGAGAGGATTTGAAGGTTTGGGTTTACCCACTTACCATTTGGGCTAACTTATCTTTTGATATATAATATGTAATAAATTTATATCTACTTAAATTCATTATATAAAGAAAATATAAGAATATTTTAAAGAGCAAATTAATTATAATTATTTTATAATTAAATATAAAATCTTTTAATTAATTACCAAAAATATAAAAATTATATAATTTTCTTTATAA
Organism: Vitis hybrid cultivar; assembly: GCA_022058775.1. Lineage (NCBI taxonomy): Eukaryota > Viridiplantae > Streptophyta > Magnoliopsida > Vitales > Vitaceae > Vitis > Vitis hybrid cultivar. The sequence continues at coordinate 208,234 of JAJJMF010029556.1, forward strand.
TGTTTTTAATATCATTAATAATTAATTAAATATTAAAAAATTATATATATATCATAATTTATTTTATATTGTTTAATACAATTGAATTAAATAGATCATATTTTAATACTAATATACATTTATTATTAAATTACACATAATATTATGATATTTGATTATAATATATATTTTAAAATTAGATATATTATAATCAAATATCATAATATTATGTGTAATTTAATAATAAATGTACACTTATAAAATTCATATTTTTATCGATACATACGATATTATTATCAAATATGATAAATCATGTTATACATATATCAAAATTTTCAATAAAATAACTTTAAAATGTCTATTATACTTCTAATTATATTATTATGAGGTTTTCCTTATATTTTCATGAATTTTTAATAATTTTAAGCTTACCGATATTTTTTTCCAAAATATCCGCCGATATATTTCCGATACATCCATAAGATCGAAGTACCAATATATCCGTGATTACCGATATTTTCATCCTTGGTGTCGTCACGTTCCGAAATCTTAGGGCATGTTTAGTTGCTATTTTTTAAAACTGTTATGGAAAACAGTTTCTAAGTATAGTTTTTTATGTTTTCAAAAAAGAATTGTGTTTGAGAATTAAATTTTAAATAACAATTTTTATTCTCAAAAAAAAAAAAATATGTTTGGTTGAGTTAATAAAAAAGTTTTTTTAAATAAATAAAACAAAAAATATGTTTAAAAGTTATTTTTTTTAATTAATAAAGTGTTTTATTTCATTACCTTGATGTTATAAATATATAGATAATTTGATCTCACCATGTGTAAGTATATTAATTTCAATAATTTTAGGAAGAAGAAAGGGTTTGTGGGTGAGAGTGTGGTTGTTGAGTGGAGCTCACATGTGTGGAAACACAAAAAACAGTTAAAAAAATACAAAAAGAATGAAGAGAAAACACAAAAAATAATATATTCTTTAAATAGTAAAAAAAACAACGAAAACATAAACAAAAATACCCCCCTTTCCCTAAACAAGTTTTTTTTGTTTTTTGTTTTCAAAAACAGAAAACAGTTCTTGAAAACAGGAACCAAAAAGGCCCTTAGTTGTTGGTTACAGTGGGTTTTAGGTTGGGTGGGTTTGGATTGGGTTCTTCCCATGCTTGTGAAATTATAGAATTTGAACTTCCGTGTGATTCATTCACATACAACCACCAACTTGGATTGTAATATATCTTTTGTTTTTTAATTTTATGGCCACATTAGCAATCAAAAATCATCTCAACAGATCTAATTGGCCTTCCCAATAGAGATAATTTTCTTCTCTAGGCAGGCTTGCGTCTCTTCAACTTTCAAATGAATGATTCAATTTTCAATTTCAGTATTGTATTGACATCCACTTCCCAACAATGCTTCCAAGCAATCAAATGAAAGAGTGTATAAATCGAGACACTCCGTCTTCACTCTTCTCCAAACTTAGGATATCTCAAGGGTTTTAGGATTTGGGACTGATCTTCTCTTTTCTCTTTTCTTATCCTCTGTTTGAAGTTTGAATCGGCCATTGTATTGTATTCTGTCAGGTACATCTCTGATCTCTCTCACCCACTGGTTTTGGATAATGGATCATAAAGTCTTTTGTTTGTATTCTTCAACATCATTTGGGAGTCGAAGCTTTGAAAATCATTTGAATAATGTGGGCATAATAGTAGAAGTAGGTCAACTCCTTTTCTTGATTCATTAGACAATGCTTATTTCTGTTCCAACTATTTTGATTCCATGGTATATACACATAATACATCACTTACACCGATTTTGTGGGACAGGGGGCATCACTGAAATTCCGACTTCAATGACACCCTCAAAAGGTATGTTTTTTTTTTTTTTGGTTTTTTCTCTTTATGTTCCAATTTCTTTGCTCGTTGTTTGGTTTATGAGAAATTCGATCAAAACCGAATAAATCTTTGGATGTTATTTGTTTAACAATGAATTTATCATATCCAGACTTTTTTTTTTTCCTTTTTTCAGAAATCGAACCATCCTCTTTTCCTATCCTAATTTATTTTTTCCTCTTTTTTGACATTAAGAAAATATTTAGAAATTTCTCTTTCCTATTTTATGATTCTATGAATTTGTTCTAAAAATAAGGGGTCAGTTCCATGAATGCATTTTTTTTTTCTTGTATTCTCCTCTCTTTTTGCCTTAGATTTTTCTAGAAGCTAAAATCAAAATTATTGTGATCCCTCTCTCATTTTGTTGGTTTTGTTTTTATTTTATCAAATTGTGATTGATTATAATCAAGTTTTCGTTTCAATCAAAAAAACACTTCAAAATTATTGTTAGGTTTTTTGAAGCGGAAATTTCATATTTAGATTTTTAGGTAATATTGGAATGGTTTTCGAAGCCTGATGGCACAGAAATTTTACGAGGATTTATCCTTCTTCTTCTTCATTTTTTTTTTTTATTTTCATTATTTTCCATAACATCAAAAATCATTTTAAACATAAATTTTGTTGGACTTTCTAGACTTTTTTTTGGCTTAATTTGGTTTTCTGATAGCACTAAAAACTGAAAAAAAAATTAATATTTGATTTTATTACAAAAAATATAAAATAAAATTAAGTATAATTAAGATTAGTTAAAAATTATATATTTTTAAATTATTTAATCTTTATATAATAAAAATAAGTAAAATAAGTTTGAATGAACATATAAAACTAATTCGTTGACTTTAAATCCTTTTATTTTATTTTATTTTATTTTTAATTTTCTTCTGGGTGGAAATCAAATATAACCTTTATCTACTTTGAATAAGACTCAATTCCTTATTGGAAGAATAATGTTGATAATGTTACATAGCTTTTAATATTTTATTTAATGTGAAACTTATTGTTGTCTTACACAATTTTTTAATGCTTGAGAAGCTAGTAGTTTTCTTTTAGCACAAGCATTCATTTCAAAAGAAAACTAGATATTAGTTAAGAATATTTGGTATATAAGATTACTCCATTAGCATTCATGCATGTGAATAATAAATTTTTAATGATTGTGTGAATGATTTTATAGTATAGCACAATGTGGGAAATTAAGGATACTAAGTAATTACAATCTAGTGCACCAATAATGAGTTATTAAAAAGGTCAAATGTACAAAAAATGAACTTGGGTCCCTTTTTAGTATATGATTTAAATAAGAATATTGATATGATGTATTAGTGTTTATTATTGTGTGTGTCTGTTTTTTTTTTTTTTCACTATTTGAATTTTATTTTAAAATTTTATCTTATGTTTATGTGTAACTTTACAATTATCCCTAACAAAATAAAATGTTTTCATTTTTATTATTTAGGTCTGGTGATTAGGTAAAAAGTCTAATGGTATGTGCAAAGTCAAAAAAAGGAGTACAATTTACGTATCTAGTTTTAAGTAACAATTTTCTTAATTATTTTATTATTTTATTTAGCAATATGTAGATCATAAAATAAATTGTCCAATGTTATTATTTTATTTTATTTCTTATGTTAAAGAACACTTTTATTATTTTAATATTTATCCATGGTCTTCATTATAGGTTTCATCTATTGTAATTGGTTATATAAGTATCAAATCATAAATCTCAACACCTGGACTCAAAATTCATTCTTAGTTGTTGATTGTTGAAATTGGTAGACAATAATACCTTTCTAGATTTGGGTTTATTTCATCCATTTTCAATCAAAAACAAATATCCACATTTAAGAAATATAAAATCAAGTTATACTATAATAAGAGTAAGGTACAAAGACAAATGGAACCAACTAATTTGAATTTTTAAGGTGTAAGGAAATAGAAGCTTGCTAGGAATTAATAGAATTAATGTACAACAAAGTAAGGCTAAAATATAAAATAATGAATTAGACAAATGATAGAAAATATGTTTGTATGACTTAAAAATTGATTTATGTGCTCTCTAGTTTTCTTTTTATTTTTTATGTAAACTAGACATTTTAAATGACTTGTGTGATTTTATGCTTTAAGTTAGTTTTAAAAATCAGTTTATTCTTGCCATTGAATTATGACTTATTCTAAAACTTCCAGAATTTTTTATAATTTTGGAATTAATCGGAGTCTTGAATGACTATTCAACCACTTGGATGATAAAGTAAACACGTAGAGGATATTCTTTGAATTTTTTTTGTAATTAAACTCATGTTCTAAATATTTTTTTAGGATTTGTTTTATGAAACTTCTTGTTTTGGCTAAAAGTTGGAATTCCTATGCCATGTTTGCTTTGTTATTTAATCTATACTTGTTTGGTATATTTTGACTTGACTTTGACTTGTATCCTTTAGAGCAAACATAATGAGAGAGTTTTATGATTTTTTTCACGATGAAATGCAATTTCTAGATATTTGTTATTTAATCTATAGTTGTTTAGTATGAAAGTATGGTTTGCTTTATCTTGTTTTTCATCAGTTCTACACGAGGTGCACCTCTAAAGCATTCTTCTTCCCCCAAATGGAAAGCATTGCCATTTAAGGTGTGTTTGATATATAGGAATGGGGAATAGGAATGAATATTTTGTTTCCATTTCCATTTGTCATTGAATAGGAATTGATTTGGTGATTCCAATTATTCCGTTTTGATGTATTTAAGAATGTAAGGTTGGAATGGTTATTCGTTTTTATTTCCATGTTATAATATTTATTTTCATTTTTTAAAAACACTCTCCCTGACATAATTTTTTAAAAAACAAACTATTTTTAAAATTCATATCTTAAATTCTTTATTAAATTTTCTAATTTGTAAGAATAATTTAAAATTCAAAAATTGATTAATTAATTACATATTAAATACAAAATTTCAGAGACTAAATAAAAATTTTTAGAACATCATGTCCTTAGTTGAGTATTAAAGGTATGTATGTATTAAAATTTTTGACTCATTTATATCTTAAAAAATTAAACTTCTTTAATAAGATATTAATATGCATAATTTTGCAATATTTATAAAAATAATAATTTATGATTTTATTATAATATTAATATTCATATTTTATTAAAATTATTTATTTTTTAATTTATTTATAATTACAAAAAAAAAATGTTTTTAACAAGACTTGAATTTAGTTTATATTATATAAATCAAATTTATAATTTTTCCTTTTACAAAATCTACATAAAAAAATAGTTTTAAAAATAATGTATCCATTTTTTTTTTTTTTTTTTTTTTAATTTTTGAAAAGTGTTTTTAAAAATAAGCTGCACTTAGGAATCAAAACACCCTTTACTAAAGGATTAATTGAAATCCCACTTATAAGTGGAATTTCATTTCCCTTGAAATCATTCTTGATTCCATTTCCATCTTCACTTAGAGTTATCCAAATATGAGAATGGATTAAAAAATAAAGGAGATACCCATTTCCACTTCCCATTCCGGTACGATTTTGCATACAGCTGAAGCCAACATAATCATAACTGCTACATAGGGAAACAAATCATCTGCATACAAAAACAATAGTAAAGCAATGAATCAATGCAACCATATATGAACATTTTCTTTGAATTTGAAGGTAAGATCATTCTTCACCTGTTATCAATTTATCGAACATAGGACATTTTATACTCACAATATCAATAATCCAAAAACTGAAAGATGAAACCTACCACAGAAACCGATGAATTGGGGAGATTGCCATGGGTGTGAGGAATACCAGGGGATTAAAACCATTCCAGTGCCCACTCAATGAATAAAAATATGCTACTGTATACGACAGACCATTATTCCAATGACCCAGTAGTGAACCTAATACAAAAGAGAAACAAGGGAGTCTAAGTGTATAATTGATCGAAAAAACTCATAGAAATACAATCAAGCACCTAGTACAAGTGGACTTCACCAGTGACCAAGAACTTTAGAAGTTAACACAAAGTCAATTGTGTTGTATTTTCAACCTGATAAAAGGAGAATGACCAAGGACCATAAAGGGCTTTTGTACAGAATTTACTAGTACCCAAACCTGAAGATCTGAGATACACAATGTACAGCTGCTTAATTAGCTATACAAATCTGACATCATTGGGTCGAACTACAAAAAACTACTCAATATTCCCTAGTGTGTTTCATCACTCCTGCTCAAGAAGAGCCTATCAATGTTTTCTGAATAAGTAAACCCAAATAAAATAGCAAATAAATTTACACAATATTCTCTTTTCGAAAATGTATACTACCAAATCAGTGTCCAATGTAAAATCTACCAACCACTTCCCATCATTCCTTTTGAAACATATGTCGATGTGTATTCTATTCAAATTCCCCACAATGTTACAAGTTTACCAGACAGATCAGAAAAATCTGCATTTGTTATATACTATTATTACATAAATGACATGAGTTTCAAAAATCTATCAACATACCACATCGATTGATTTCAAAAATCCACCCAATTTCAAAAATTCACCCATGGACTAGTAGTCCATAAACTTCATGACAAATACCCCACAATCATTCCTATCACAAGTTTGCCATTTAACTTCCCATCACCCTTCACCGCTTTAACATTTGAGTATGGGATATCCATCTCACACATATGTGGTTCGAACCGCCCTTTGATTGAATATTTCACTAAATATTTCTTTGGGTTGGGAGGACCCTTCCTGTAAAACAAAGATTTAATGTTTTTGTTAGTGATTTTGGCAACAATATTTTTAAGTTAAACTATCCAGATCATTATTCCGTGAAGAGATAACTAATAATTACAAATATATAAGGTGTGAGAAACAGTTTAGTCTTTGTTAGGTCCTCAAATTTCATCATTCAACAGTAGACATCCATGACCTAATGATAGAAATGATATACATTTTAGCAAGCTATAAAATAATAAAATGAAATATTTTTTTCAAACTTGGCTCGAGTATAGATGGGATAAAGTATGTTTTTTACATGGTTTCCTATCCAGCTATTCCTTTCGAAGCACCCTAGATTGTCGCTATGAAAACAAGCTCCTCGCTATGAAAAAGAAAAGAGTTAAGACTCATTTCTTCTTTTTATAAGTTTAAAGAAATTGAGCAATGTTTGAAACAACACACCTCAACTCCAAATCCCCAACAAATGCCATTGTGGATGCTTCCTTCAGGTCCATTGATTACTACTCAAAAAGTGTTATTTTATAGCTTGTAATTAACTCTTTTAAACACTTTTGAGTAGTAGTTATTACCTTTTAACTCAATTGGCATGTTAAGGACCCTTGCAATTAATTCTAATCAAATCGTGTTAAGTTTTGGTGTTTTTGATAGCTTTTTGATCACCAAAGCAATCTAAGATGAGGGAGAATTTTATATAATCCATGACAAAGCAAATGGAAGCTCATTTACATGAAGAATCCAAGCTTTGGAGCTTCGTAGTTCTTTGTCAAAGTCAATCAAGAATGCAAGGAGGAAAAACAGAGGAATCTAACATGAAGAATTCAAGAGGACGGAAACTATTGGACACATTTCGAGTACTTCCTGAAGTCCATTTCATGCATACCATATGTCGTTTTGAAGCTCAGGAAGTTAGGAGTCCAATGCTTTAAACGGTACATTAATTGGAGTTGAAACGAAGAAGTTATGGCTATTTGAAGACAACTACACAAAGCTAAGCGAATTGAGCTACGAAAATTTCACACGGTGTTTCGCAGCTGCGAAACCACCCCTTGGCACACGAGTGCCATTTCGCAGCTCCACCCCCTCATTTCGCAGCTGCGAAATGGGCTGCGAAAATGTTCCTTAGCTACGAACCACGTTGCAAAATCACCTCCAAGCTGCGAATGAAGTTGCAAATCATCTCCAAGTTGCAAAACCAAAGTTCAAACTTGCAAAATGGATAATTCAACATGTGAATCAACGTGCGCAATCCACCTGTGCAATCTCAGATATTTGCTACCGACTAAGTTAGATTTTTTCTCAAGATATTTTGTGTAAATTTCTATTTTCTCCTTGTAATCAGTCAAAGATATTATTGGGATATTTCTTTGAAAATATCTTCTCTATATATATCTTTGAACCAATGTAAATGAATCCATCAAAAATCTTGTAATATATGTAATCCGACGATAGGAAGAAATATATTTTACAAAGCACTTGCTCTGTTTTTCCTTCATATTTTTGTTTTCTCATTACTTTTATTTCTAGCAAATCAAACTCTGAGGATGTTTCCTCAAAGGATGAGTGGCTAGGCTCTTTGTCTCTTGGAGTGAAGAAAGTCGGGTAAGTTTCCACATGCAAAATTGGAAGTTTTGTTGTTTCAATTATTAATGAAGAGAAAGTGTAACCCGTTAATGGTTTTTATCTTTTTAGTTAACTTAAAACGCCTTCAATTCACCTGAGCCAACACTTGGAAAGCCAAGTGATCTCCGTCCATGGAGATCCACTAGTTTATCTCTTGCGAGCTTTTGGGAGGTGACTTGAAGGTAGGATTTTCTAGAATAACCAACACTTGATAAGCTTTTGGACTCTAAGGAGACATCCATTAGTTATCTCTTGCGAGCTTTTGACGGGTAATCCAAGGTTAAGGATCACCTTGAATGGCAAATGTTAGGTGAGAGGCACGAGTCATTGCAAGATGAATCAGTGAGAGGGATTTAGTGTTTGAACCCATTAAAGGGAAACATCTGTACCACACCGGTATATGTTAAATCCCCAATGTGAGGAAAAGAAACAAGTGATCGGAACTCCCTTTTTGTATAAGGAACCTGAGCCTAGTGATCTGAAACTCCAAGAAACACTTTTCTTTGTAATTAAAATCAGTTACTATTTTTGTTAGCTTAAAACCAAACCTTTTTTATTCAAACATCTTTATGTTTTCTTTTAAAGCTAACCTTGAAATGAAAAAGCACCAATTCATCTTTGAATTGATATCAATTGTGAAGTGAAAACCCATCCCAGTTAACGATCCTAGAGCCACTATGCTATGCTAGCTGAGGCTATCCTAGTACATAGTGTAATAAGTTATAAATTTTGTTGATTACTCTCGTCTAAGGACCAAAATCAAGGGACACCAGCTGGACACGAATCAAATGGCACCGTTGTTGAGGACCGTTGTTGAGGACATGAATCAGCTGATACACCAATTGGGAACGAATCAGCCATCCTTATGGTAGATTGACGAGTTTGTGGCTATGATATGAAGGGAGACAATAGATTCGGTGCCATATGATGTATTCTACGTGTCCTCACGCTTATGTGTGGTGGGGGGACAAAGAAGAGCACTCAATGGCATGACATCATGCACAATGTCGTCATCATCATCCGCAGTAGGATAATTAGAATGAATTTGTTGCCATTTCTACTATTATTATAATTATTCTAGAAAATTACAATATCATTATTTTAAGAAATTATGCTATGTTGTCTAGGTTCCGACCCATCTCGCTATATGTCAAATGCATTGGTTGCATGACGATCTGGGGTGTCAAATATAGTTTCTACATGATGCTCGGGGTAGTCATGTGTGTGTGCACCACTATGCCTTTGGGCCCTTAATTTGTGC
>JAJJMF010029559.1:0-37804 GCA_022058775.1 Vitis hybrid cultivar
ACATATTTACACATTGTTATATTGTAAAATTCATCAAGACTCACACAATTGAAAATATAATAAAGGGCCTTGACATTGGCTTCATCAGCCTCATCATTAAGTAAATTCCATTCTTGTTTAAGTTTAATTTCCATAGTAGATCTACCATTTTTGTCTACAATCATTAGAGGTAACCACTCAAATTATACTGTATTCCTCACATGCTCAACTTGTAGTTTAAGAAAAATTCAATCTAAACCTTCCAATCAGGTTAGTTATTTCTTTCAATGAATAGTGAACTGTTAATTAAAAATCCCACTCTTAAAAATTACATGAGTCAAGAACAATTGCAATAATTAAAAATTTTAATTTATTTTATTTTTAATTTGGTCTAGTAGCATTTGTAGACATATTTTTTATTCATGGATACTATCTAAGAGAAGGAGGATGAATATGTAGTCCACTAAATTTATCTAATATATAAAATAGAAAATGAATTTTTCTTCAGGAACATTTGGTAGCTAATTCAATTCAATGACCCAATAGTATCTAAAAATATTGTAAATATATAAAGCACAATCAATACACTATAGATGATAGATGTATGTGGAAAACCATTGACAAGGTTTCACCTGAACATTTACAAATGTAAAAACTAGGTGTATTTATAAGGAAACTCGAATTAGGTTAGGTGCATGCGAAAAATTTCTAGGCCTCTAGATCCTAAGCAACGAAAACAAAGCATGATTTTTTGACAAAAAAAAAAAATCTAGATTAAAGTGCAATAGAATACAATACCTCGATTTGGATGTTCCCAAATCAAATCCACGTGGTAAAGTTGAAACTTGAAGCATTCAAAGGTCTCGTGCACCCAAGATCTTTTGTCTGATAGCTTTAACTCAATCTTGACAATCCAAATGTGGGTCTTTGGACTAGAGAATGTTATAACTCTTTTCTCTTTAGAGGTGGAAGATGACTCTCTTGAAAACCCTATCCCTAAAAGGGCATTTATAGGATTCCCTGACTTGGCTTAAGTGACTTAAGCCCACCAAGGGCTTGGGTTACTTCATCTAACTCAAAATGGGTCTTAATTGATTAGTTAACTTTATAGAGTTATCTAATTAATCAATTAGTCAAATCCAAAGAACTTGTTGACTAACTCATGTGCAACCTCGTGTAAAAACAAAAACACTCTTATGCACAAAATTGTGTCATCAAGGTATATGAGCTCAAATGGGAACTACTAAGACCCATAGAAGTATTGGCTCCCTCAAAATCTAATTCTGAAATTGATTCAACGTCCCATTATTAAAAATCAACTGCACATCAGCACCCTATGTAAATTACAATGAGACAAAATTTGGGTTCAAAACCTACTATCTAGTACATGTAGATTCCTCATGAATTGGTGTCTATAATCTAACAAGGTAGTGCTATTACCTATCAAAATTACCTTTCTAATCCTTGAATTATAGATCTCACTTAATATGTGATCAATTGACATACTTTAATTCTAAAGAGCATATGTCAAATTTCCACTAAAGGAAATGTTATGGCCACAATCTTCTAGATATCATGTCTTATGAATCACCCAAGAGGACATACTATCTCAATCCCATGATATATCATGATATCTTTATTGAGAATACTTGTTGCCACCAGCCTTCATCAACAGTGACCTTATTCCTAGGGATAAGTGACCACCTTAAGATTTCCTATTAACTTTGGCACATGTTTAATATCCTTTTAAGGTTGAGAGCCCATGTAGCATAGCAGTTTGGTGAATCATGACAATCGATAGCCTGATATCATGATTCACCATAGGTCTTATCCAATGTGTAATCATACACACTAGTATGTTCATCATGAGAAGTCCATCTCAACAGTCAAAACAAGTCATCCCTCCAATGAGGAGGTAGTGCACTACAATCTCTATTCGATTGCCCAAATTTATAAACTGATTGTGAACAACTTATCTACTTACAAGGAACCCATGACTTGTATCCTCTATGCAACATTTAATGCTCCCAAGTCATACAATGTAAGAGATATGAACATGTGTGCTTAGATAACGAATTAACACATATGGATGATAATAATTAGGAAACAAAAAAATATAGATAAATAAATTTCAAATTTATTACACCATGTCATGCTTTCTAGAGCTCAATCCCAACAGTATCAATTGCCAAAATAAGTCAATTAAATATCGAAGAAGATTACATAGATTTATGTGATCCATTGTTATCTACTCACACTATACTTATACCAATAACCACTTGCAGTTATTTTATACATTTGTGATGAAGCACACTCTTATATGCTTTAGTGGATTATCCCAAAACCGTAGATATGGATGATTTATAGCTTGAATCTTCAACCTTTGCCTTTTTATTTTATATAAAAGGACTTTCAAGATTCCTTCAAAATATTTTAAAGGGTAAATTAATTGTGAATCTTCTAATTTTTCTTGTGCTCTATATATTATAGTATGTTTTAAATTTCTTTATACTTAAACCATATATTTTTATTTTCAATTAGGATAACACTTTTAAAAATATATATGAATTTTTCATAATTTGTAAGAAAATTTTCAAACCAAGTGTGTAGACTGTTGGAACACCTTCCGTAGTCTTCCTTGACCCCCAAGGGCATTTGACCTAGCGTTGCTTATAGATTTTGCTTTATTACTCTGGGTTGCTTTCACGCGTCCTTTGTTCATTTTTTTTAGCTTAATTATGACTAAAATATGTTTTTAATCCTACCATTACTTTGTGCTAAATTAAACTTGAAACTTATTTATCTAAACTTCAATTGTAAAGTCTTCAACCCAAATAAAATGCTTATTAATTTGTGTCAATGAAAGTGAAGTAGTTTCAATTAGTGGTTTTTAAAGGAAAATTGTTGATCTAATTATTAAATTAACATAGAGTTTTGTGAAACATGAAAGTAATATTTATGCACTTTATTAGTATTTAAAAAAGAATAAATTGGTTAAAAAGGGTAAAATAATCTCTTATATAGTCTTGAAGCTAACCTTTTTCATGTTTTTTCTTTAAGGGGGTGTTTGGTACGTCGGAATAGGGAATGGAAATAATATTTTGTTTCCTTTCCTATTTCTTAGTGGAATGGAATGAATTTGATGATTCCATTTCTAGCATTTGGATGAACTTAGGAATGCAAGATTGGAATGATTATTTGTTTTCTTTCCAATGTTTGATAATAATAGGAATTGAAATGAAAAAGAAATAAATTTACAATAATATCCTTACATATAATTTAAAATATTTTTTTATTTTTACTTTTATTTAAAAAATAAATAAAATTTGAGAGGTTATAAGACTAAAAAATATATATATACTCAATAAATAAAAAATTAACCATAAAAAATCGTATAACCCTAATGCACAAATATTCAATTATTATTTTTATTAAAAATTTGAATAATTTTTAACCCGAAAACGTAGTAGATTTTCTACGAGACGGCAGAATCCATAGCTTTAACTAGGAAAGGAAGATGCCGATAATAATAAACAAAGGGGAAAAAAAAACCAAAAGTTTTGTTTTTGTTTGTTTTTTTCTTTTTATTTTTTTCCTAACCATTAAAAATTTTCAATATTGTAAACACGTGAAATCGAAAAATCTTTTTCCAACCATTTCAATTTTTCTCTCCAATTTCTATTAATACAAGATAAAGAAACATCAAAGATTCCAAACATAAATTAATAAAAAAAAAAAATTAATCGATTATAGAGAAGAAGAAACACATATAAAGAAGTAGAAGAAGAAAGAGAAAATAAGGTAAACTTGATCGAAGATGTAGAAGGGAGTTTTCAGAACCTAGTTGCAGCAAACAATGACGAATCCTAGATCCAACAATTAAAATGAACATCCAAAACCCTATAAATTAGAAATTGATTTTTTTTTTTTTTAAAAAATATCATGGAAGGTTTAATTGATTCAATTTGGAAGAATCACTTGTTGCAGATAATTGGATGATGAATGGATCTCTAGCTTTGCAAAGAAGATAAGAAGTGGATGATGAATGGATCTCTACCTTTACAAAGAAGATAAACATCAGGTTTGAAGAACAAGATAAGAGGGTAAAATAGTAATTTAGGTTATTTTATATTATCAAATAGATTTAATGAATCAAAATATCACCTACTTTTAATGAATGCAAATCCAACTCATAAGTTGGATTTGATTTCTGCCGGAATAATTTTTTATTTCATTTCCGCCTTCTTAACATTTATCCAAACACAGGAATAAGGGAGAAAAGGAATGAGATGTCTATTCCCACTCCCTATTCCCCTATACCAAACACCCCCTAAAAGTAATCCACTTTTTACGTCAACGTTTTTTACCATTTCAAGTATTTATATGTAAGTTTTAAAAAGACATGTTATTTTCAAAAGAAAAAAATAAGGGTATTTTTGTCGAAATGAGGTCAAAAAAATTACGGAGGGTTAAATTCTTAAAATTAAAATTTTAATCACCCTTTTATTCAAATAACTATTTAAAAAAAATAAAAAAGAAAAAAAGAATTGATATGAAAAAAAGACTTGAATGGAGTGGCCAATATTTGACATATTAACTACTACAAAAAATGACTCCTTATATTTCATGTCATTTCAGTAATTAATAATTTGAAATGTGACAATTAATTTTGTAATGAAGCCAAAAGGAATGGACCCATCCTCCAAAACCTATTCAGGTGCAAGGCACGTGATATGGGGTCATAGTAGGGACAATGAGGTTGGCCGAGCATGAAGGAGACATGCACACTAAACATATCGAGTCCCTTCCACAATAAAAAGCTGTGCTCAGAAGGAATGAGGCCATCAGCCCACGTGAATCCCTTGATATGTTTTGTTCTATGTTCCATTGGAGGTAGAAAAGGACAGTTGAGATTTTATTTTTAGGTCTTTTATACTGTTTCTTTCGAGGCTTTGGGCACTATGCCATGGTCCCATTTGCATCGAAATTAAGACAATCACCACCACATTTATGTATATGTTTTTCAGCTGCACCAAGATTTAATTCTCCATCAACTTGAAAGCAATTTTTCATGAAAAACCCTTTTCATGCTTTATTTATTTATTTATTTATTTATGTTATTCATTAACAATTATGATTATGCTTCCTAGTGTTTATTTCTTGCTTATCCTTGCTTTTCTTGCTTTTTGGCTTAGGGAAAGAAGATAAAGTTTTGACCAAATATTTGTTTAGATTGAAAAAAAAAGTTTTAAAAAAAGGAAAATTAAAGTAATGAAAAATGTATTTTCTTGCCTTTTTGACCAAATATTTGTTTAGAATTTTTTTCTATATTTTCCAAATATTTTTTCCTTAATGCTTTAAATTTTAAAAAATATATGGTATAAATCTAGCCTAAAATATCTTTTATTTTTCATGTAATAAATTTTTTAAAATTATTAAAATATTAAAAATTAAATAATTAAGAGGGAATTGAAAGGAGAGCTTTATTGCTTAATAACTATTCAATGTAAATATGAATTAATTGGTTAAAATGGATGACATAATCTCGTATTGCTAAATTTAACCATTTCATGTTTTTGCTTAAAAAGTAAATCATTTTTTATATAAATGTCTTTCACTATTTCAAGTATTTATATGTAAGTTTAAAAAATATATAATTTTTGTAAGAAAAAAATTATGGGTATTTTTATCAAAATGTGGTCAAAAACGGGATGAAGGTTAGCTTTTATAAGGAAAACAATATATTTTTTTAATGACATTTAATTTATGTTGTTTTACTTGGAAAGAATTGAGAAAGGGATTCAAAAAAATTTAATTGACAAAAGAAATTCAATTTAATGTTTTGCAAAAATGGGGATTGCTATTTGCAACATTGCTTTTGCTAAACTTAACACTTTTTTGTCATATTTTTTTCAAATATACCCTTTTTGATAGAGAACTCTCTCTAACCTCCTCTTAACATATTAAACATAAATTTTAGTGATTAAAGTTGTCAATCACATACGAAATATAATGAATGACGAAATTTAATCATATGATGATAATTTTCAGATAAGATTTATCACTTTCATTTTTTAATTTAAAATATAAGAAGAATATATAAAACAATTGAGTGTGAAAAAATAAAAGAATTGAAAAAAAAAACGAAGTTTACGTGGGGGGCTGGGTGGATAGAGATGAAAGGGAAGATAAAAATAAAAGAAAAAGAATGCTAAAATGTGGGGTGGGGGTTGGACAACAAAAAGGAAAATAAGAAAAGGGTACAATTGGGATGTGAGGTTGGGGAGAAGAGAGGGGAGAGGAGAGAGAGGAGGAAGGAATAAGGAGGGTACTTTAGGAATATAAAATGCTATATTAGTAAAAATGGTATTGTGAATAATAATTGAGACAAAAGTTATTAAAAATTAGAAATTAAAAAGAAAAAGGAAAATCCATTTTAGGAGATATGGAAGGAAAAAGCAGCAGATTAAGAAAAAAATTGAGTGATTTATGACTACCTTTCTATGGTATGAGGAAGAACAAAAAGGGAAAAGAGTGTTCATCCTAAATTCCTCATCACCAGTTAATAAATAAATAAATTGCTTATAAACAGGAGTGAGCAGTAATCTCGATCCATCTAACGCCTGCAAAGCTAAGGAACATTGGCCTGCTTCAGGTAATCAGACTCTCCATTTGATTCACCAAATAGTTTTTTCTTTAATTTTGTGGATATCAAACACTTTTATGATTTTACTTATGTTTGATGTGACAATCTGCTTGTCGTATTTCATGCGCTTGGATGTCTTTCATACCCTATATATGTACGTCATGCACACCCTAGAAAAAAATTGAAGGAAAGAGAAGGAAACGGAACTGTTTCTGGCTCTTTCCTCTGATTTTAGTGTCCATGAAAGAGTGAGAGGTATGTGATGTTGCACGAGGCCAACCTGAGGTCTCTTTTACCAAAGAAAAATGGATTAGTAAGATCTGCAGGTCTTACATATTTTTTTTGGCCATTTGCATTAGGAAGGCTGGGGAGTCACATGGCCCCAGTACAGGACAGACGGAGTGTTGGAATTTGGAAATTGATTCCCATCCAGATTTGACATCCTTCGTATTTCGGTCTCTTACAGACCTTGGAGAGCATGGATAGCTGCCTGTAGCCTTTCTCATTCTTGCCATTTATATAAGGAGTTAACCCCAAATTTAGAATGTCTTTAGGATGGATTTTTTGGGTTTGAACTCAATGATTTTTTTCTTTAAAGATAAAGATTTGAAAATACTTCACAATTGATCTATATTTTTTTCTTAATAATTTTTCCATATATATATAACATTTTTATTATTATTTTTTTAAAATAATTTTCATGATTAGATCCACAGCTTAATATGTATGAAAAAAAAGAGAGTTTAAATGTATGGACAAAAAATGTATTCATTGGGAACAAGCAATTTTAATGGCTAGGGGAGAGGGCAGGTGGGACTGAGAAAGGACAGAGCTTGCTGCGGGGTTATTCGATTGTTTGATTTTTACTCTCTCACCGCCATTGACTCTTCATGCATGAACATCTTATTTCTTTCTGTTGCTTAATAGCTTGTTTACTCTTTTATATGCGTATGTTCCCTATAAATAGCTTCTTCTGGCTCCAACCCCTTTGGGTGTCTCTCCTGATCAATCAATGGACTCGAGTGCCTCAACTATTCTCATGCCTCCTCTACTGGAGCTTAAGGATGAGAGGAAAAAAGGAAGTGTGGTTTTTGACTCATCTAAGATGCAAAAACAAGAGAAGTTGCCAACAGAATTCATTTGGCCTGATGCGGATTTAGTTCGGGCCCAACAAGAGCTTAACGAACCCTTGATAGACTTGGATGGATTCTTCAAAGGTGATGAGGCTGCAACTGCCCATGCCGCTGAGCTTATCAGGATGGCTTGCTTGAACCATGGCTTCTTCCAAGTTACCAACCATGGCGTCGACCTAGATCTTATCCGTGCTGCACAGGAAGACATGGGCGCTTTCTTCAAGCTGCCATTGAGCAGGAAGCTCAGTGTCAAGAAGAAGCCTGGCGAATTGTCAGGTTATTCGGGTGCGCATGCGGATCGGTACACTTCTAAGCTGCCGTGGAAGGAGACACTTTCTTTTGTCTATTGTTATGATAGTGGCTCCAAGCCCATGGTAGCTGATTATTTCAAAACTGCCTTAGGTGAAGACTTTGAACAGATAGGGTAAGACCATACAAATATGGTGCATTTTGTAATTACACTAGCTAGTTTGTGCTTTCTTACTTGAAGTTATTCTGCTTTTTGGCAGGTGGATTTATCAGAAATACTGTGACGCATTGAAGGAACTGTCTCTAGGGATTATGCAACTCTTGGCAATTAGCTTGGATGTGGATAGTTCCTACTACAGGAAATTATTTGAAGATGGTTACTCAATTATGAGGTGCAACTCCTATCCACCTTGCAAAGAAGCTGGCCTTGTGATGGGCACCGGCCCTCACTGCGACCCAGTGGCTCTAACAATTCTTCATCAAGACCAAGTTAAAGGCCTAGAAGTTTTTGTGGATAACAAATGGCAATCTGTCAAACCTCGACCCGGTGCCCTGGTGGTTAACATTGGTGACACTTTCATGGTAGGCCTTCATCTTAATTGCCCTCCAACGTACAGCTTATTGTCTTTACCAATGTTCCTTGGTAATAATGCAACTTATGATGTTTTACGATTGATATTGGTTCAATATGAACGACATATGGTACAAGTGGGTCATGGTATTAACGATCAGATGTGAAGATTAAAGCCTCCATAAGCTTTTCATTAAGACGAGATCCTGAAGTAGGTTCTTAACTCTGGGTTAGCTGGACTCCTGCTATTTTCACTATCACACCCCTGATCTTTGAAAGGATCAGTAATTCTGTTCACTCTTAACAGCTATTTTCCATATGCCAGGAAGAGCAAACGGGAGAAAGTAGTCTTTTAAATTAAGTTTTAGTGGCTGAAGAGCCCCATCTTACACAACCATGCATGTTTTCTATGTTAATTTCTTAGGATGAATAATTAAATGGGATTGACCTAACTATATACTTTGTTGGTTTCATGTGTAGGCACTATCCAATGGAAAATACAAGAGCTGTATACATAGGGCTGTGGTGAACATGGACAAAGAGAGAAGATCATTGACCTTCTTTATGAGCCCGAAAGACGACAAGGTGGTGAGTCCGCCACAGGAGCTTATTGTCAGAGAAGGGCCAAGGAAGTACCCGGACTTCAAATGGTCAGAATTGTTAGAGTTCACTCAGAAGCACTATAGACCCAATAATGATACTCTCCAGAGCTTTGTGGAATGGCGTCTCTCATCTCAAACCAAATAACTTCTAGCCCTTTCCTTTGGATGCCTTTGGTTGTTGGTCCCCCCAATAAAGACAATCTCAATAAGGTCTTCTTTCTGATCCATTTTTTATCATATTCTCCCCAGTGGTTGTGCTTTGCGATAAGGGTTTTCTCTAGCTATCATGTTGCTCTCTTCATGAATATTCCATGCACCTCCATTTATGGGTATGTCTTCATGCATTTGCAGTTACCAGTGGGACAATCCCTGCTAAAACCTAAAGGAAAAATGAATGTCCTTCTCAAAATACCCTTTTAAGGGCTACCCTAGTCCCTATTCTAAAGAGCTAATACAAGGTGCATGAGAATATCAACAATCAAATTTTTAATCATCAAGATTTCGCTAAAAAAATACCCAGGATTTTGAGTTAATATCATTTGGTACATTAAAAATAATGTTTGAGATAAGCTGAATTTCTAGGAGCTCCTTCTGTTGCTGCTTTGGTGTAGTCTTCGCCCATCATCTTGGTGTGCTTCATGGCCATGGTAATCAATTTAGTTTTTCATTTTGGAATATCCAGCAATTCAAATTGGTTCTGTTTGATATCATGGTATATGAAAAGGAATTAAACCCTACATCAAAAGAGATTATTACTGAATCTTTGGGATCTAACAAGACAAATCCTAATCTTTGAGTGGGGTATCTTGAATCAGGTTGATGGGGAGTTGTAGCATATGGGTGAAAAACAGTCTATTTTTATTGGATTCTAAAACTTTTAACTCATATTCATCATACTAAGGCTGCCTTTCGATGCCAACATCACATTCGTACAGGGTCCACTTTGTTACATATATGGCCATGAAAGGACCTCAGCAACTAGATTGTCAAATCTGGAGACAGAACCCCAATTATTGATCTCTGGTTTGTCATAAAAGTGGGTCTTGGCTTCTGAATGTATAGGGAGGAAAACTGGCTTCACTCAATGTCCCCGGTGTCAATGTTTAACTAGTGTCATATGCACCTTTTGTTTTTCAAGTGAGTGAGTTTTAACTAGTGTCAAAGTTTTATCACCATTAACTTAGATTGAGGTGTACAAATCCTTCTTACAAGATTCTTTTAACCTGGTGGGTACTTTTTATAAAAGTTGTTACTTGTTTCACATTAGCCTCACATTATAAAAAGAGAGATAATCAATTTGAATAAATAAAAAAAATAGAATTTTGATCATTAAAATATGATTTTCACAATAAATAAAATTGTGAATGTGAGAATTAGAAAAGCAACTATCAATTTTCATTAAAAGTAAATTAAAAAGTATCCAACTATGCTTTTCCAAATTTCTTAAATATCAATTTTAATTAAATAATAATAATATTTTAATGGTCAAGACTATCCAAATATGTCTCAAAATCTTTTTAAATATTGACTTTAATTAAGGAATAATCTATACTACCTATAAAAGTAGGAGGTTTTGTCGCTTTTTTATTTCCAAAAATATCCTTATCAATACTAATAATCAATTTAAATGGGAATTTAATCTTTTTATTTAGTTGGAGTTTTAATTACTTGACATAACAAAAGTCATTGCTGAAATTGTCATCATAACTGTAATTAAAAATTTAATCTTTTCAATACTAATAATCAACTTAAATGAGAATTTAATCTTTTCATTTAGTTAGGGTTAAATTGTCATCACAAACCTAAAAGGTAATGAAAAATTTAATCTTTTCATTTAGAAGAATTGATTCTCATTTAGGTACCAGGATTGACATTTAGGTGAACCTTAAGGGTTTGGTCCTAACTTCAATTTCTAAGGACACCTCTTTTATTGTGACAAATAAACAATTGGTGGATTGAGGGGCCATAGTCCTGAGCCTCTGGCCTTCCCTTTGGAAGTGCTGGCTCATGAGGCTCAATCCTAACAAGGCTATCACATATCTATTTGGCATATAAAATATTAGATAATTTTATCACGGCTCAAAACAATATGTTAATAATCACAACATTTAAACTCACTGCTGAAAGAGTGTTATTTTCTCTCCTTTTCCCTCCGAGAAACATAGGAAATTTCTTTATGAAATGGAGAAACATAGAAATTATTCTCTATTTTCTTGGCTTTACTGCATAATCCAAAATTGTGAAGATATAGGGACTTGGATGTGGCTATGAATCTGCAAACTTTACATTGGAAACAAACCTTAAGATGGTAATTCTCCAACAAAAGAATACCAAGGAAAACTTTTCTGTATTTTCAAGATATGGATGCTTTCTCCATATTTTTTACTCAATTTCAATCCAAATTACCACCTATTCTTGAATCCCTGCTTGCAAGTACTCTTGTGCGTTTATACACAGATTTATGCATGCTTGCATTTCCATTGCAATCTTCAGAAATATTCTTCTCTTTCCGAATGATTCCAATTTTTGACCTCATCAGCTTGTAATTTAAGTTCCAAAATCTTCACTCATTGTCATATCCACCTCTATTCTCATACTGTATGAAAAAGAGAAAAAAAGCAAACGATATTATCAGTCCACTGTTGATGGTACAGGGGTCTAAAGGTCGACATGTAGCTGAATATTCAACTGTGAATAGAATAATTAAATATAGACTACTATTCCAGTAAAAAAAGACCATGAAAAAGTCGACCAACAAGTCACAAAATACACTAATTTTTTGTCGTTGATATGCAACTGATTTGTTGTTTTCCTACATGAAGTTGCAGGCAGGACCCAACTAACTGGATGAGGGTATTTTCCCGGACCGCCAAAAGCACACCCAGTCCTAATTATGAAAACCAGGTCCAATTTATGAAAGAGTGAAGAAAATGTAGCGAGACACACTCTAAAGTAAACTATTAAACACCCATAGTCAGAATAAACAGGGTCCATGATTCAATTGTTAGAACGTACCAGAGAGACTCTAGGAAGGCTCCCTCCAGACTCTTAAGATGCACCAGCAAACTTACCCCTCATTTCCATTCTGGGGATGATTTTGCTGAGGATTTTCTGGAACATCGTGGTTCCTTGAAATCCCAAGAAAGGGAAACGTAAGAGTTCTAGCCTTTCAGCAGAAGACATCTCTGAAAAACCAAATAAAGATTGCCAAAGCTCTGATCGCTCGGAGATAGCAGGCAAGACTAATCTTTCAACATGCAATTGACTGAGCATCTGCAGACAGAAAAATAGATTGCTTGTATTTGCCCATGGAATTGTAATAGAGCATAAGCTAGGAAACATTTTTTATTGCTGAAAAGATGAAGGGGACAAAGATTAAAACTTCACATATTTTAGAGTGTGTTTGGAAGTGATTTTAGGAAACGCTTTTAGCCTTCTTAATACTTGAATAATTAAAAATTTCAAGTGTTAGAAATGTTAGAAACACTTTATGGAATCAGTATCAAACAAGCGCTTAACTAAGGTAGGGTTGAGAGAGATTCAACTTACATTCCAAGTTTTCCTTTCTTGTCATAGAATATCTCAAAGTAAAATAAATAAATAAATCATTAAGCAATATCAAGAAATATTACCTTCTCTAGCTCATGAACAAGAACTTGACACATACCCTGCCGGCGATACTTGAAAGCAGTAGCAACTAGAGGCATCTCTGCAACCTTGTGTCCATGGATCCTTAAATCATGGAGATACTCATAAACACAATTCATAAAAGCCTAAAGCCCAAGGAATGATATGAAGGAATTGCAAATATTTCAGATAATTACCTTACTGTGGCCGCACATACAAACTCATCATCCTTCTGCAAAGCCATGATATAGAAGCCACGAAAATCCAACCGCTTGAATTTTGATCTAGAGATAGATATAAAGGAAAAATTATTAACACGCTCTTAAAAATATGATTTTTCCTTTGCTTCTTTACAAAACACAGGAAATATTGAATTTTTTACTTTCAAAACCTTGGAATATAATATGCTTGTGAATTAACCCCCTTATACTTGGTTCTAAACTGAAAGATATAAAAGAGGGAATGGACAATCCAAGACCATTAGGTCATAATTTCTGATGGATCAAAGACAGTGACCCAAAAAAAAAAATCTGAAGCTAAAAGAAAAAGAAAAGAATGGATTTTGATCCTGGTTTCTCACACCTGCATTGAAGAAACATTGGACACCCGAAAAAAGGGGTTACCTTATTTGATGCAGATGGCAGTGAAATGCTCAATTGAAATCTCAGCTGAAACCAAGACCACATGTTTTTTGCTTCACTTGCAAATATTTTACTCTTTTTACATACCAAACTCTGTCCAATGCCATGATCCCCTTCACTATAAGGCTCCCCGGATCCTATAAAGCTATCTGATGAACCAAACATTGTGCAACTTTGGCATGACTTGAACAAGGTTTTACCAATATCACCAACTTACCAAGATATTTTAAGGGGGAAAAATTTATGGCCATTTCTCAAATTTGGACATGAGTTGATAGTTAGCACATGATTCCTAGTTCAAGGGTTTCTTCAACATCTAAGATAAGCCTATTAGCTTTAGATCTGTTATTGAATTAAACAGAACTTGTTTCAGTTTCTGATTTGGTTACAACCTTCAGATTTAGCGTTTTGAGGACTTTGAGTGAATTTTACTATCCACTTTGATTCCTTAAATTTTTTGGATCGGAATGCCCACATAAAATTAAATTTTACTACTAAAAGAACCTGTCCAGTAGCATTGCATCAAATTAAATACAATATAGGGTGTTGGATAGATAATTGAACAGTAGCATTGTTATAAAATTATGCATATGCAAACACAAACTAAGGCAGACAGAACATTCAAAATGAAGTAGTAAAGTAGACATGTATTCACTGCAGAAATTCAACTATGGTTTGCAGAAATGTCCCTTATAAAGAAACCATTAAGGAAAGGCGCAGAAATAGTTTCTTCAGTTCTAAATCAGCACTCAAAATTAGTGCAGTTGTACCTAGAATAAATTGAACTACTACATTATGTGAAAGAAAGTCTTACACTGAGTTGTAAACAATATCAACAATGAGATCCCTCTTTGTGTGGTGCTCAATGATGGGTTCAAAACACTCGTGCATAAGATTGAGGGCTTGAGATAACTCACTGCAGGTATCAATCCTTAATTCATTGTAAACATTACAATCATTTCTTGTTGATCTCAGGAGTTTCCAGGTTAAGCCATCCACACTAGTTGGATTTCTAATTCCTAGAAGTTGGTGAATGCGGCCGCATAACTGAAAGTAGTAACTAAATTGTAAATAACTGGATCATTATTATAGTAGAATGGAAACAAATTTATATGCATACAACAAGAAAGGAAGAAGAAAGAAATTACAACATAACCCAAGAGCATGAAATAAAACTCACATAAAACATGCAGAGTAGTAATTCCAGCAATAACTCTTGCCTGAATACTAAAAGAAACTCCAGAGGAAATCAATTATCAGACATTAACAAGTAACACGCCAATAAAAAGTTCCGAAGTGTTACCCATTGTTCTGTCAGATGACATTGAGCAAACTCATAAAAAAATAAAATAAAAAAAGTTATATTGATAACAATGGATGCCACACAGAGATGTTATAGAAACTCGATTTTTTCTCCAAAACAAAAAGGCCCAACATAAGGAGCATTTCACTTTCAATATATAATGAGAAATTTGCACTGATGATCCACATGTATTCCAATCACAAACTTTCTAGAAGTATCTGAGTTATGCTACATAGAAAGAATTCACTGATTATTATATAAACGCATATAATGTTCTTGGGCTGTCATTAGAGACCAACTATGCTAATGTCAGCCAAAGACCAAATCTGAAACCAGAAATCTTTCTTAGAACTCATTGGTAATTTGGTAGGAATTTAGCTGGATGGATTCTTTGCACTGTCTTCTTTGTCGTTGTCTATTGCTTTCTTTTTTATTTTTTTATTGGTTTAGCTCATCTGTTACCCTTCTAGATATATGTCATTAAACTGAAATCAGGCTTGATGCCAGTAAGATGAAGAAGAAGGTGGCAGCACAAGTGAACACAAGGTAATATACAGCCCACAATGAACCCATGTAGGGGATCGGAGCAAAAATGAGAACTCCTTTAACAGACCTTGGTCTGGAACAGCCTGATTTATATGCAAATCATGATATTTCTGAAGTCTAAAAGGATGTTTTTGTGGAAGAAAGGCATACAATTCAGTCTACAAAGACCTCTGTTTTAGCTAATGCCTAATTGGAGTCAATGGTGGGAGTTGTAACAGTTGATGCAGAAAACAGGGAAGAAACTCTTGAAAATGAACCCAGGAATGAGCAGGGCAAGCAGCAAGTGAAAGACTAAGAGGGACAAAGTGAAAAAGGTGAGTTCATAGACGGTGTCAAAATTCTGAAGAGATTTCAATGCCAGATTTGATAAGCATCAATAGAAGGGCATAGTTCGATGAGAAGAAGGTATTGGAACGAATTTGATAGTGGTTTGAAGTGTTGAAAAGTTCTAGAAAGATGGAGTTTTGGAGTATTTTAACATATCAATATGAAGGTTGCTGTTGAAATGAAATCAATATCACAGGTAAGGTATCGGCAGCTGGCAGTATATTGAAGAATTCTTGGTTCAATACTGAATCAAGGTATCAATACCAAATCGACAAGCAAAAAGACACTAGTGTGACACTTTAATCATATACTTGTTTATATTTTGATATTGGGACTATTTTTGTTAAACAAAGTTGTTATCACCTTGTATCAATTTGAAACCATTGTGGCATTGGAACCCTCTTTCTATCATTTTTACTATTTTATCAAATTTATGTCTTAAAGGATTGTAATTAGTTAACTTTGGTTTTATTTTATATGTTATATTCTATATGATTTTTTAAGTGATATGGCATGAGGAGATCATATCACTTGTCATATAAACTCTAGTTCTTGGTACTGAGGAATTCTTTTGAGGGGATATTTTTTATCTTTTGGCACTTTGAGAATATTTTTGAAATTCAATTTTTCCTTCTCAGATCTCTTCCTCTTCCTCTGCATTTTACGATCATATTCTTGGCTGCCAAACATGGTAAAGAAGCTTTCTCAGTCATAGTTAGCAGCTAAGCTTTTCCACAACCGAAAGAGGATTGCCTTAGGTGAAAATTAACACAAAGATGCATTGATTTTCAGGTATAATTCATTTCCTACTATAAGATTGGTGATTTTCTCTTCTATAATCAAGGATCTCTTTGCATCTCTCCTAAATCTGACATAATTGATTCTATAAACACACTTAGAATGTTTTCCTAATGGTTAGATCATTGTGTTTCATTTAAATCAATTACGTGTGGGTATTTAAGTAGATTAGAGATGATCTAGGTTTTAACTCTCTCCAGATGACACTAATCATTGTTAATTCTTTGTTTTTGCTTCATCTACAGTGTCACAATTTTCTAATAACCTTTCATACATCTGGAGTAAACTAGAGTTGTTCATTTCTTTAAAAAAAAAAAATAGCCTGAGAAATGAGTAAAAGACAAATCATAAGCTGATGTTCTAATTCATTTTATAAATCAAAAATTCAAAAAAATCATTCCATAAACACGCTTAGTTCAAACACAGCAAAACCTAAGGCCACTGTCCTGCAACCATAGAAATTCTCGAAGCAAATTCCCATTGACACCTAGTCTAGGGCAGCAAGTGAAAGACTGAAATTTTTTTTGGTTTTTTACCAAAGTTTACTTTACTAAGAGAGAGATATAGGGACTTGAAAACCAATTAAATGGAAGGTCAAGGACCTGCATTATCAGTTGTAACTGAGGCTTCAATATGCTCAAATGGATACAAGGCTTCTGCTGGACAACGCTCACACAGCTCTTGGTACAGGGCTGCCAGCTTGTCTCCTGTTCACTATTTCCATTATATCTCCTTGTAAAAAATTTCAATTTGGGCACTATTTTTTTTTTGTTGGAAACTAGATTCATGCAGCTTTCCAAGCATATAGGTCTTGAATAGCGAGCATGTCCCAATTTGTTCATATTTGATTCTAGATTCTAACCAAATCATGGCAAATAAGGTATGCAATTTTATTTGAACATAAAGAATGTCACTTCTTGTTCTTGAATTTATGAAAAGAGATGTAGGAAAATGATCCAATGAATTCCCCCACATCAATCTCCATTGGTTAGAGAAGACTCATCCACAATTCCTAGTGGGTTTAAGAATTCAATGCTAAGATGAATATGCCAAACTGGAGGTTGAAAAACATCACAGTCAACTGAAATTGAGGAATTTTTCACAATGCTTCTTCAATCTGTTGGAATTCCTTTTGATAAACCTCTTCAACTTCAGTTTAACACTTCCATCAAACAAGAGGTTTTAACACTGAAGTATAAATTTTCCTAGCGTCATCGTGATATCCATCCAATCAGCCAAGAAGTCTTCACAGATTAATCTATAAAATTGAGTAATTGTAATGAAGATGAGTTGAAAATAAGGTTAAAAGATCTTCCCAATTCATAAACCACCAAAAACATTCAAATACCACTTTAATTCATATAGTGCACACAATAGTGATTCAAAACAATGTCTTCAAGGACCGTCATGCCAACTTAACAAGAACTCTCCACAAGAGAGTTCAATTCATCAATACTTTCATATTTGGAACTCAAGCAATATAAATTTTATTCTTTAGTATGCACCCTTCAAATGAGACAAATCTCGTATGTGATAGCAACCAAACTATAATGGTACTAAGAGAAGATAATTCCATAACTTTTTCATTGAGCTCCATGCACCATTTTCCATCTGTATTGAATTCCAATTGAATCCTTGGCACAATATTTCAAACCTTAAGTTTGTTCTTGAGCTTAGGTTTGCAATAGCAGCTTTAATGTTTCATATTCCAAGACAGCAAACTCAGAAAAAGTTGGAATGAAGCTTGTAAAGGTACTTCAATATTTGTAACATCAAAACCTATTTGATTTGCTCTAGGGATCATTTTAGATGTCTTTGAAGAAATCAATACCATTCTTTTAGATTTTTTTTCCTATATTAACTAGATTGAGCAAGCAAGATAATTAAACCATATTGACCATTGATGAAGAATAGTTTTGATCTTCGTGCAACATAGGAATCAAAGTTTATTTTGCGTTTTTGTCTTTTGTGCAAAAGATCCATGATTTCTTCAATAAGGCTACTCCTTGATTAGAAATTGGTGGTTAACTCCAACTAAATAATGGTGGTAAACCAATCGATGATGTAAATGGACTTCCCTCAAAGTCAACTTCTATATTAGAAAAGAACTCTCCTCAAACTCAACTTCTATTTCAGAATCTTATGAGAAAGATCCTTGAGCTGGCCAATATGGAAAAGCTTTTTCCTGTGTTGCTTGATTTTGAATTCCATGAAAGGAACCATCTCATATTTAGATGATGATATATACATTAAACCATGATGCAAACCACCACACTTGTCTACTTAAATTTCCCATGTCAATAAGAAGTAAATCACTCTTGCATATTGGTGCTTCATGAGCAGTTGGTGCAAGGTGAAATGACCGACCATATCTAAAATGTTGATACTAATCCAACACCAACAGGGATAATAACTCACCATCCCCCAAGAAATCCACCAAGGCGTCTTTTATCTTTAAAAAGCCAAAGGCTTAATTTTCTTTAAATAGACTTGGTCTGCAACAACCCTATGACCATAAGTATTCCCAAGCTACCCACTAATGAGAACTAGTGTAAGGAAGAAAGTGAAAAACTCTAAAAAAATTTATCGAAGTTTCCTTTATGAAAATAGGTGTAGGAAAATAATTCAATGGATTGTCTATATCAAGGTTGGACTATCTTAAACATCCCTTCATTTGACTAAAAATAAATGACTTAAGAATCTTTTGGACTTTCTCCCCTCCTTTCCATCGTATTCCCTATGCAATATCTTATTTCAATTATATAAAGATGTTAAGAAAGAATTAGACAAAGTAAAGAAAGAAAGCCACTAGGAGAGGTGGTGGTAAGTGAATGGAGGAAGCAGAAAAAACCATGTCAAATAGATAGGCATCATTTAGCTTAGACTACTTCTATTTTCATGATGATATGGGTAAAGAAGACTAAGAGTCTATTTGGTAGTAACTTCTATTTTCATGTCGTAAATCTAATACTTCCCAAGTGAGTTCTTAACTTTATTACACATTTATCTTATCACTTGAGTTAGTGCATGTTAGTGCATTTATAATATATTTCCTTCCCAACCTTTATATAATCTCCAAAGATTTCACTATTCCAGAATAACATATGTTAATATATATATATATATATATAATGAATACCTACATTTGGCTTTTTTAACCTTAGTATCTTTCATTTGTTGTCTAGATTGGAT
Source organism: Vitis hybrid cultivar (assembly GCA_022058775.1). Lineage (NCBI taxonomy): Eukaryota > Viridiplantae > Streptophyta > Magnoliopsida > Vitales > Vitaceae > Vitis > Vitis hybrid cultivar. The sequence continues at coordinate 19,615 of JAJJMF010029559.1, forward strand.
TGGGTTAAGAAGACCACCTCCCCAACATGACTCAAAGTATTTTGTCTAAGCTTGTGTTGGATAACTATCCAATTCTTTATGATTATGGCATATTAAGGAGAGAAAAGTGTTGCTTCATATTTGAGACTATGTGGCTCAAAGAGATCAACTTTCAAGATTCAATCAAAGTACAAGCTTAGCTTGTTTTCAAGAGTTCTGTAAGTTTCATCATGGGAAGGAAATTGAAAGCCTTGAAAAAATTACAATAGTGGAATAGGGAGCTTTTTTCATTACAAAAAAAGGCTCGAAGTGTTATGTTAGAGGAATATAAGAATTTGGTGTTGTTAGAGAAGATTGGTTTGATGAAAAAAATCTAAGGTGTTGTGGCCTAAGGAAGAGAACAAAAATAACAAGTTATTCCATAGCATGGCTAATGACCATCAAAGAAGGAATTAGATTAGAAAATTTAGAATCAATGTTGATCTGATTTCAGAAACATTAGAGATTAATTTAGGGATCTCCGAATTTTCCCTGAGCTTTATCTTGATCTAAGGGATTGAAAACCAAGTATCAAGGTGGTGACTTTTGGTAATATGGGGGAAGCTAAAAAGGTTTTTTTAAGAGGTTGTTTTACTAAAGATTAGGCTTTGATAGCTCCCAAGGAGTTGAGAGGAGATAAAGCCCCACGTCTAGGCCTTTTTATAACATTTTTACAAAGTTGTTGGCTCTTTCTTCTAAACAATGTGACAAAGTTTTTGCACGAATTTCATGAGTCTAATACCTTTAAGAAGAGTCTAAAGGTTACACTTCTGCTTTTAATTCTCAAGAGAAGGCATGGGGGAGAAGACCGAGAAAACTTAATCCAATTAGTTTGCTTGGAAACTTGTACAAATCGTTGGCTAAGATTTTAGTGGATAGACTTAAGAAGGTGATAGGAAAAGTCATCTTAGCTTCTAAATTTTCTTTCATGTAGGTTAAACAAATTTTGAATGTGACTCTTATTGCTAACGAGGCTATTAATTCAAGGATCAGAGGCAAAAATGTGGAGATGGCATGCAAATTATATATTGATAATGCTTATGATCACATTAAATGGGACCTTAGTTAAGAGATGGACAAGATGTGATTTGGTTAGAAGTGGATAAAGTAGATAAGATTTTATATGTCTATAATTAGATTTACAATTTTGGTGAATGGATTTCCAATAAGTTATTTCATAAGCTCTAGATGTTTGAGACAAGACCTTTTTCTCCTTATTTTTTTATTTTGGTAATGAGGGTTCTTAGTCATTTTCTTGTAAGAGTTGTAAAATGTCTTCCTTAAAGAACATTCAGAAAGGAAGATCAATGATTGGGCAGGGTTTCTTCAATGTGGAATTCATTTAAGGAGCATTTTAAGCAAAGACTCTCTTCATAGCAAAGACTAACTCTCTATGGGTAGGAGACTTATACTCATTAAGAACACTCTATCTAGCTTGTCTGTCTATTTCATGTCCTTATTTTTGAATCTTAGAGTAGTTTGTTTTGAGGATAGAAAAAAAATTCAGTGTGAATTTTTATAGGGAGGAGGTTCCTTAGAGAGAGAGTACCACTTGATTAATTAGGCTTATTATTTGCTTAAGCAAACATAATGGTGAATTAGGGTTAAAAAAACATTTTGTTATTCAACAATGCCTTTTTGTGAAATGGTTGTGAAGATTTACCAATGAAGATATGTGTTTGAACGCTAACTATTGTAGGGAAATACAAATAGTCAAATGGGGGTTAGTGTTTAACAACTCAAGAGATGGTAAGGATAACATGGGTCTATCAAAGCCATTAGAAAATGATGGGAAGACTTATTTTCTATGATCAAATTCTAAGTGAGTGATAGTCAAAGAACTAAATTTTGGTTGGATCATTGGTATGATGACTTGCCTCTTAACGATTCCTTAGCTATTTTATTTAGTCTTCTTCACTAGAGAGAGGCTTAAGTAATGAATACATAGGATAATAAAGTAGATTCTAATATATAGAGTCCTTGTTTTTCAAGGAATTTTCATGATTGAGAATTGCAAATGGCTAGAGGTTTCATGCAAATTATTCAATTGATTTGGTCAATGAGCATTCTCTGGATAAAATGGTCAAATTAAATATTATAGATTTTGCAATTTTCTCATTTTCAGGTTAATTAGGAAATGCCTCAATCAATTAAAAGTTTGTTATTATGTTGACATGGTAGATTCATGGCTCTAGTGTAGTTGGAAGGAGTGCAATAAGAGAAAATTTTGAAGACCTCGAAAACTAGGACAAGTCATTGAAAGAATATTTTTTGAATATATTATATGGTTAATCCAAATGTTACCTAGGTTGTAAGAATATTTCCTTATTCAACTTTGTTGATTATATAAGGAGGAGCTACATTCTACTCATGTTTTTTCCTTTTGTTGGTGCACTTGTCATACTTCTTATATATTTGGGGTGCATTCTCTTTTTTATAATAGTCATTTATAAATTATCTTTTACCTATAAAAGAATAAATAAAATTGTTTATTCTTGCAATAGTTATGTTTTCTATTTCTATCTACTTACTTTTATTTATGTACTTTTCAATATGGAACGGGAAAGAAAAAAAAACTGAAAAGCACCAACAGAACATAATATAATGGGATAAAACACAAAGGAAAGGAAATGATGCATAATGTTTTTGTATAAGTTGTGTGCCTTGGTATGTTCTTAAAGAAATATTAACAAGATGGAGAGAACAAATACCTCAAAACAATTTTGGCTGCAAAACTTCTCAGATGGATGGCTTCTAGGAAATCCAATTCTAGCTCTAGTCATGCAATCCACATGATCTATAAAGTAACATGAAAAAAGATAATTAAATTATAAATGACAAATATAAGGAATTACTTTAGACCATAACTTACATTGTGAGGAGCATTGGTCACAAACTTCAGTGAATAGTTGACTTTGAGCATCTACATCTCTCAAGCCACATAAGCCACAACAACAAGATGGACAAAACCATTTTCCATCTGGAACATTCTGAATGGTCAAACATTAAATATAAGTTTGTTAAAATTAATACTCTCATTGTATTGAATCAAGCATACAAAGAAATTTATCTAGAGAAGGAGACAAAAATAAGAAAAATCAACTAAAAAATGATAATACACCTATTTGCAACCATCTCAAAGGAGAAAAAAGTAGGAATGCTTTAAAAGATTAAAAAGTAATTTTTAAAGGTACTTAATGAGTTCAAAATTCAAATCAAATACGAACGAACACACCAAAAAGAAATTAGAAAATTAAATATAGTAACATGCTTATCATGGTTTATGTATGTAGGAAGTGAATAACTTCAATTGGAAGAATTGTCCAATGTGTACTAGTATCATATTAATCCATGTTATGTCATAAAAAAAATAAAAATAAAAAGCTTTAATTCATGTTAATTTATAAAAATAGAAAAAAGATTGAGACATTTCATCCATTTCATTCTCATTGATTTATAAGCCTAAATCATCTCTCTCTCTCTCTCTCTCTCTCTCTACACCCACACACCCACACAAGCATGCATACACAAGAAAACACAAAGCCCAAATGTGAACCTATCAATCGCCTGAGTAAATGGTTTTCAGCTTCACATGTTTCTTATGGAGTTAACTATCCTTCTAAGAACACATGTACATATATATACAAAGACCAATAGTAACCCTAGGAGTTGCAAAAGAATTGCTTTAAGGCTCCACATGTTACTTATGGGGTTAAATACCCTTTTAAAATTGAAAAGATTAACATCATCCTAGATTCTCATTTTACAACTTATTTGTCATTTGTACAACACAAGGATTTGTGACATAATACATAATTTATATTGCATGGTTTTAGATCTGTAATCAAATTTATTTTCCACAAGCATATTTGATTGTTGGGAATTTTAAGCTTCCCCTTCTGTTTTATTCATTGATTTCAAGTGGTAATTAATTTTTATTTTTTTCATAAAATGCATTCAATTGCGTATTTACTCACATTTTCATTTTCCAAATATCTCTTCAGGAGTCATTTGTTTATTTTGGATGGAAAGCAAAATTTTCATTAAGATGAATGCATAAAGGACTTGTGGGCCTCAACAAAGCCAACAACTAACCCACCGCAGGAAAATAGGTGCAACAGAAACTAAAACCAACCAATGCCAGCCAAATCCCTCAAGAATTATAGCCCCTATTTTATTCAAGAAATTTGACTCCTCAACCTTAAACCCATCAAAAATTAGACTATTAACATAAAAGAAACAAATCTTTCCAGAATGAAATATATAATCTTTCAATACACTTCAGGGATGAACCAGGCTACAAAATTCTTAAAGAAGCCCCCTCCATCTGTCAATTAGTTAGCTAGCTCCCTTAAGGCCTTCAAACCTCAATTCCAGGGCTTATAGAAGAACCAATAATTCCTCATTTCATTTCATGCATTAAAAAAACTTAATTTTTCCACAAAAACTGATTGTCCTCTATTGTTCTTAGTGTCACACAGTGTAAACAACTAGCTTTAAAAATAAAATTACAGCCGAGCTGGAATAGTATTATGGATTATGGAACAAATTCAATACCAAGAACTCTCAAGTTCCAAAATTAATAGTCAGTTTATTACCATAATTAACAGAAATAAGAACCTTGCTCTCAATGTTTGAAAAAAAAAAAAAAAGACCTTTTCAAGAACATGAAAATTTTAATAATAAAGAAATGAAAAATAGTAATTGCCTCTGATAATTCTAGTAAGCCAAGGTATGCATAGATTTACAAACCTCTTGGATCATACTAGCAATGCAATGACCACCTAATATAGCATAATATAAAGGAAAGAGAACAAGACTTGTTTAATCATCATTTTTCATATTAATTTCATCCTCATAAAAGTTATGAAGTCAAAATTGCACATGCTCCTATGTATCATAGAAGAACAGATGATTAGTTGCAAGACAAGTTTCCGAAACCTAATAAGATTAGCAAAGCTAAAATTACAGAAAAGGAAAATGCACCTGAAGGACAAGTTTCCAAATCCTAGTAAGATTAGCAAAACCAAAATTATAGGAAAGGAAAATGCACCTCAAGGTCAATGCACTCCATATGATATGAAGATGGGCAGTGATCACAAAGAATAAGGCATCCACCATATTGACAGACAATGCATATTGAGTCACTTTGTTGGCCACCATGATATCCCTTTTTTCTCCTCTTACGCTTTCGAGGACGACACACCAGACCTTTGCGCCCTTTTTCACCAGAATTCACTAAAGGAAAAGGCTGATGCTGATGAGTATCAACCCCTTCGTCTTTTTTTTGTACATAATCCATCAGTTTCCCTTCTTCCCTGGATGATGGCTTACTTATAGCATTGGCCTGTTGAGATTTCTTTGAAACCCTTTTTCCCTCCATTGAACAAGTTCTTTGGTTGGTAAGGTCTTGGGAAGCTGCCTTATTCCTCAGCCCCCATTTACAGTTCTGGAACCTTGGTCCAAGATTACTTGTAAACTGTTTTGGCATTGCCAAATACCGTATTTTTCAAAATGATTGATTTTCTCGCATATGCAAAACATCATGAGGCAATTTTTTCTCAATTGTCGAGCTAAAAGCTTCATATCTCTCTTTTGTGCATTTATAAGTCACAGAGGGCTTTTCCTTTGGAATCGGCATTGTCTGGAACAAATGCTGCTTTCTTTTAGAAGGAAAATAATGATAATTCTTTCTCTTATTTTGCCCCAAGAAATGAACTGCAGAAATGGCACAGTATTCTTTCACAATTCCATTGGGTTGCAAAAGGGAAACAGAACCTGTTTGTTTTTCCCTACAATCAGTGTCAACAGAGAACTGTGGCTTCTCTATCTTCTGCTGTGTAGACTTAGAAACATGACTTACCATATCTGATCCCTGATCAGAGCAACTGTTGAGGATTCAATCACATGTACCTTCCATGATGCCATCACTCTGTATGACAGAAATGCCAACTGCCATTTGCTTTCCCTGCAAAGTGCAAAAGTTATCTACATTATATATGTTTTCATTAGTTATTGGATTTTCTGCCATCTTCGCTTTCAATGTATTTTTCTGTAAAGATTTCTTTTCTTCGGATTCATCAAAGGAATTGATCAGAGAGAAGAAACGAAAGGAACAAAAACAAAAAAAAAATTCCCCTTCAGACAGAGAGAGAAATAGAGAGAGTGTTCCTACTATGTTCTGACCTGATTTGAGAAGGCGGAAGCTGCTGCAGTTTCAAACTCGAACAACAGATATATTGTAAAAGCAAGAAGCTGAGAATTCTAGTCTTCTTCCCTTTCTCTTTCAATGCATAAGCTGGTAATTCGTTTCATCTGCAATTCCAAGAACATCTCTAAACAACTTACTTCACAGAGTAACATCTTACACTGTAGTATCCAAAAAAACTTCTCTGAACAAATCAATTAACTATACAAATTGATTCATGCACCCAACCTTCAGAAAAAGAATAGTCTGGTTAAAGAAATAGACATGGAAATCAAAGAAAAGAGTGGCCGTGTTTGGCAGTGCTGAAAATGCAGGAAGATTATGAAACAAAAAGCATGAACCTTTTTTTTCATTTCTTAGGACTCAACAAAGCTATAAGTCTCTGCTACATTTGAGACAATCGGTCCGATAGAACCGTTTTTCTTCTCCTTGGCGTCTGCCTGCCAAACTCACAACAACATAAAACATAAACTTCTAAAACCAAACATCCTATTTTCCCTATGTTTTTCTCTTGGATTCTCTGTTTTAAGAGGCAAAGCAAGCAAAAGTTATCAAAGTATTTCAGTGTATTATTACTCAAAAAATCTTATAAATTGAATCACTGTGCCACATTCAATAAAAAAAAATTGGATAAAAGAAATTCAAATAGAAAATTATGAAAGACCGGGTCTGTTTGGCTCCCAAGAAAACACAAAAAATAAGAACCTTTTATCCATTGCTTAGGAGCAGAAAAACCATAAACTTCTACTTCACTAAGACTGACGGTCTGATAAAACCATTTGTCTTATTCTGAGGTGTTCACTTGCCTAACTCAAACAGGCGTAAACATCCAAAACTGAAATTCTCGCTTTCCGTCTTTTTTCTTTTTTCTTTAGAAGCAAATTCAAACAAAATAACTAAGAATTTCAGATGGTTCTAGAATCTTACAATGTGGTGTCGAAAATTGAAGAACAATACCAAATATCCACACAAAAAAAAGGCTCAATAAATTTTATAAATTGAATCGCACATCCCACTTTCAACAAAGGAATTGGATAACCAAAAAAATGCAAACGGATGAAAATGACATAATGGCTCTGTTTGGCTGCGGAGATAATATGGGAAAGGTTTTAAAAACCCAAAATAAATAAATAAATAAAATAACAGAAAGAGAAACAAAAACTATGAATATGTTTTCCGTCTGCCTCACTGAGGCTAACATCTGGTACAACCATTTCTCTTATTCTGACGTGTTTAGCGATCAAACCCAAAAGACAGGACAAAACGTTCATAACTGATTCCTGTTTCTCCATCCAGTTTCTTCCGTTTTCTCGGAAACCAAATGGAGGAAAGAGTTACAGAAAAAGTATCGATCAAAGAGTGAAGGAGAATGACTGAAGAGAGCACCCACCTTGACCTTCTCATTCAGTATAAGCTTCTTTTGGTTCATGAAGATACAGAGAAATGGATTTTAGAGAGAGAAAGGTTGCAGAACTTCAGTGAATGTGGTTACTGAATTTTCTCGTTCGCTTTCTGGTGCGAGAAAGTATGAAAAACTGAGAGAAAGTGATGGAAAACTGGAAGAGAGGGAAAAAAAACCGCTTACGATCCTACGTGACCAACCGATCCGATACTCCCTTGCCTACCACGCTATCTCACTACCGCTATAACAGCCGTCAGACAGTCAACATTCTAGTTTAGACTATTTTTAAAACCCAACAGTGGCTTACTGTGGCTGGTGCACCACTCGGCCTTGTATGGCCGCCGCAGTGAATTCGGGTTTCTATCATCTGTAGTGCTGGTACATGGATATATGGTGAACCCTCCCCACCATGTACGGAAATCACGGCTCGAACTGCGAAATAACGACTCCACAATCTATTTTGAATCTGCCAATAGCCTCAATAATTTTTTGTTTAGGAATATAAAAATCCAATTTAATTCATTAATTAAAATTATTTTAATATTTTTTTTAATTATTTTAATATTCACCCATAGTATTATACAATTTTGATCTTTTTTATTATATGCTTTGAATTTTTTATTCACACAAATATTACCTTGTAAATAAAATATTTTATTTTCTGCCCATAAAAAATTTAAATGGAATTTCAAATTTTGATTAAAATTGAGTAGAATTTGAATAGATTATATTAACAAACTTTATTTAAATTTTTTTTTTTACCTTTTATAAAATAAAATATTTGATAAGTTTTACATATATATAAAATAAAATTTATATATCAAACGATGAAGAGACCCTTCTCTTCAACCTTTTCCCATCCAAAACTCTAATACTATTTCGTTTTAATTTTTTTCTTTTTTCCGTTTTTATCTTGCTTGTCATTTTTTTTTTCAAATATTGAAACCAAAGGAAGAAAAAAAAAATCTTCCTTTTCTTTCCTTTCTTTCGTTTTTTTCTTTTTCTTTTGGCTGGTCATGAATTTATAATTTTTTTTTGTTTCAAAGTGGAGAGAGAGGATGGAGAGGAATGGAAGGGAAGGGAAGATAGAAAATGAAAAATAAATTGAAAGAGATAGAAAGAAATAGGATTAGGTTTTTAAAACAAGTGGATGAGAAAGGTTCAAAAAAGTGTATTTTAATCACTTCACATGTAAAGTATATTATAAACAAAATGGGAATATGTAAAGAGATTGAATGAATACATTTTATCAATCATCAAAATATCGTATCTTCTTAATTGAAGAAATGAAATACCGTGTCTACTTAATTGAAGAAACGAAAATTCTTAGGTATTTATGGAAATCACTAAATTGCTTTTTATTCAATCTATTTCGAGAACTAAAAGAATTTTATCAATTGAAAATTATCAAAAAGGAAAAAAGCCCGTTATTTTAATTTTTGTAAATTTGTTTAAAAAATAAAACCATTTTTCATTGGTGATGCCAATTAAGTGTATTTTATGAAAACATGTGAAAGAAAATTAAATAATCAAAATTTATGAAAATTTTAAATTATTTAATCTTTAAATCAAATATGAAAAATGAGTTTAAAAGGAATGGATGTGTCCTATCTCAAGGAAAAGCTATAGATGAGTTATGATATGCTAATGGAGGAGAAAAATGTCAGTCAGAAGATTTTGAACGGCATTTCAAATGCCCATTCAATTCTAAAAAATAAAATAAAGGATTTGAGCATGCCAAAGTGAAAGTTTAAATGATAAGGACTAAAAGGACAAGTTACTTGTGAATAGCTATTCAAAGCTAGGCAACAAAGTCTTCAAGTTCGAACAGGAGCATTTTTGCATGACTATGAGAGATCTTCATTCCATATTCAAAAGCTTATGTGAAGGATCTTTGGGAGAAGGAAATGGAATCTCCAAGCTTGAGATACAATCGCATATCTCATGCAATCATTTGTTTCTTGCTTGAATTGATTGAAACACATGTGCATGTTGTCATGCTTGTTCTTGGATGGTCTTTTGAGTGTTACAAGGCCATAAAGGATGAGTTTCAATGCTTGTGGAGGAATTTGGAAATCAATCTAACTAGTTGATCATGGAGAGAAGTGGTTTGAAGTGTGCATCACTGTAGTTGAAAATGAAGGAGAAAGCAATCTAACTTCATGCATATGCGAATTGGACATGATCCATGTGAAATGGCAACCTTTATATAGCATTTGTTAAGTGTCCTTTTTGTTAGGAAATTATTACACGGTAACAAAAAACTCATAAATTTAAACATATAAATTCCACAATATATCAACATTGAAATAGACAAATTAAAAGGGGATAAAGAAAAGCTAGCCTGATTTGAGAGGTACATATGCACATGTTGTCCTAAAGTTATTATCGATGTACGACACCAAAGTCAATAGTTGCAACAAGATACAACCCTTGAAAGATAAATTGAGAAGTGATAAATACTTTATTCGTGATACCAAAATCTGATGTTAAACTACCAAGAAATTTGATAGATACCTAAATCCATTGAGAAGCAAAAGTGGGGTTATCGATCTTCCACATATAAAACAATGTATTACAGAGAACCTTAATTCACTCAGTGACGAGATGTGAGTAAATGACAATATATTTTGTTTAAATTGGGGACCATAACCCTATTTATATACATAGTATATTTTATTTTATTTAGTGGTCCATCATAAATAATAAAATAAAATATATGGTCTCTACACATTACAGAGTCCATACCACTTAAGAGATATCTTAACAGCCCAATAATTAATTAGCTTGATTGATCATTTTTAATAAGTCGATAATTAGATAGCACACATATGTACAATTAATGTTAATTTGTAGACCCATGATTAAAAATTTTCCTAACTACCTCCCACTTAGGCCACATGTCATCCAACAATTGTACATTACGAAAAAATTTAACCAAGTTCAATATTTATTATTTTGAATGTAAATAGATTTAAGTGATCTAGTCCATTAATAATAATCAATATAGGATCCAAGCAATCTTTGTCACAATTTTCGTAACTATACCCATCAATGATCACCATATCAATATAATCAATGACATGGATCAAGTATAAATGTGTAGCATGGAAATTTCATGTAATGTGATCTCATATCATACCTATTTCCAACTGGTCCTACTTATAACTCAAAAGAGTAAAACAACACACAACTGCAATTGAAAGAATTTAACTTTACTTCATGGTTTTCAATAAACAAAACAATGACAATACTTAGGTTTAATAAAAAAAACATGTCAATAATAAATGAACATCAACTAACAAAACTCCTAGTATACAAGCATATCAAAGATGAACCACACCCATATGAGCCACATGTTTGTAAAACACTTTAGGTCGTAAACCCTTGATCTTCTGTCTAATGACTCAACCTTATTCTTGGTACACTTCAAATGCTAAAGAAATAAAAATTGAGGTTATGACTCTCTCTTTCTCTTTGGATGGTGGAACATAAAAAGTGATGGAAACCCTAACCCCTGAGGGATATTTATAGGGTTCCTAATTGGGTTTAAGTGACTAGAGTGCACATGGGCTTAGGTCACTTAATCTAACTCAAATCAATTCATAATTGATTAATTAATCCAATTGGGCCTACTAATTAATTAATCAGCCTAATCTAGAAACCTTGTTCACTTACCCCTATGTAACCTTACATAATTATCAAAACTCCCTTATGCACAAAAGTTAACCTAGAGTCAATTCAACCCTTATAACTCGTACCAACAAGGTATATGAGCTTAGAACAAGGACCATTGAGACCCATAAGAATATTGACTCCTCAAAATCCAATTCTAAAATTAATTCAACATCTCATTATAGAGAATTAACTTAACTCCAATATCCTATGTGAATAACAATGAGACACTATGTGCTTGGGTCCGTGACTCGCTATCTATTGGGTTCAGTCTCCTCAAGAACTGGTGTTTGTAGTATAACAAGGTGAAAATTATCAACCTTTCAAAACTACCTCTACTGTCCTTTAGTTACAAATCCTTTTATTGTGTGTTTAACTAACTTATCTTAACTCTCAAATAACCTATGTCAAGTTCCACTTAAGAAACTACTATGACAATAGTTTTATAAACACATCTCCTTAGGATCATTCAAGGGGACACTATGTCTTAATCTCATGAGATATCACGATGTCTCGATTGAGAATACCTATTACTATTGGTTTTCATCAACAATGACCCAATCTATAGTGAATATATGATAAGCTTACGATCTTACTCATAGGTCAAAGTTACTACTAACTGTAACACAAACTCAATATTTTTTCAAGATTGAAAGACAACACAATGAAGTAGCTTGATGAGGTTATGACTGCTTGATAGCCTTAACTCACTACTCACCATAGATCTTGTCCAATGTGTAACCATACATACTAGTGCACTCACCATAGGAAAACCATTCCGACAACCAAAACCAACTATCCCTCCAATTATGAGGTGATACACTACAACCTCTAATGGGCTGCCTAGACCCACGAACTAACTATGAACAAGTCATCTATTTTCAAGGAACTCGTGACTTGGATCTTTCACATAACTCTTAATGCATCAAAGTCAAGTACAATGCAAGAGATGTAAGTCAGAATGCTTATAAAAAGTGTAATGCATAAAATAATGATAGATAAAAGTAAAGTTACAATATCATTAAATAAATAATGAATTTCAAATTTGTTACATCATGTCATGCTTTTAAGGGGTTTATCCTAACATGAGTTTCCCAACAATCATAATAGAGAATTAAAGAACAAAGAAGGTGTTGGGATAGAGTCTTTAAAAGCAAGATATAGAGTAACAAAGTTATAATTGAGTTTCCATTATTATACCCATTAGTTGCATTAAATTTTATTTGAGAACTCTAGTTTACATCACTTGCATTATACATGATTTAGGTGCATTAAGAGTTATATGGAAGATTCAAGTCGTGAATTCATTTCAAGTTAATGAGTAGTTCACAACTGATTCATGGACTTAGGAAATTCGTTTAAGGTTGTAATATACCACTTTCTAATTAGAGGGTGGACTTATCTTGACCATCATAGATGATTTTCTTATAATGAGTGTACTAGTGTGTATGATTATACATTGGACAAAACCTATGGTAAATCGTAACATTGACTATCGAGTATTTATGATTTCACTATGATGTTATGTTACATGGTCTCTCAACCTTAAAACAATATTAAGTTAATGTCAAGGTCTTTAGTGACTTTAATGTACAAGTAAAATTATAAGATGATTATATATTCTTTATAAATTGGGTCACTATTGATTAAGATACGTGATAATAGGTATTTTCGAGATAGACACCATGATATCTCGTAGGTTTGAAACAGTGTATCCTCTTGAGTGATCTTAAGGACTTATGATTATGAAATTTATGGCTTTTGTAATAACTATTTTAGTGGAATCTAACATATGCTCTTGGTGAAGCTAGAGTATGTTAGATGATCATATAATAGGATGATTTGAAACTTAAGGATTGTAGAGATAATATTGAAAGGTTGATAACATCTATTTCATTAAATTATGGATACCAGTTCATAGGGAGTTTACACGTAGTGTATAGTATGTCATAGATCACATGAATTGATTAAATTAGATTTAATTAATCATTATCTCGATGTAATGACAAGATACTGTAGTTTAGTTGACTCTCTTTAGTGGAATGCCGAGTCAACTTAAAAAATGAATTATGAGAAATCTAATATAGCCCTAAAAATTTGATGATAATACAAGTAAACAACATTTTGCTTATAATTGTTAACTAATAAATTTTGTGAAATTATATTTGCATCCATCAAAACTCCCATTGCATCCACCATTTTAATGATGAAATCCCTAAACTACCATATTATTTTTCTTTCATTCATCATCTTCTAATTTCTCCATAACATTGACAAAATATATCCGAAAAGTAGTGTTTCTCATTAATGGACAAACAAATAATCGTCTCTAATGATGGTACAAGTGCATGAATATATCTATTATAATATTTTTTGCATTTCTTTTTACATTTTTTGAGTTGGAAGAAGGGGTATTGTAAATGGTGTTCGGTATTGTAGGTTTACATGTTTAATAAATGTCCAACACTATACTTTTAGACATATTTAGAATGTTCAAAATTGTATATTTGAACAGTCTTATAACATCCAAAACTATATATCTGGACACCATATCTATCAAATAATTGAACTACGTCCAACCTTATGCATTTGGACTTTTCTATTATGTCCAACCTTCCAATTTCAAACATTTCCTCATTATTCGGACTTCCAGGTCTAGATCTTTCTTACTTTTAAATCATTTCTAAATTATTCATAATTGTTTTTTAATTATTTTTACAATAAGTTTTTTTTTTTGTCAAAACTTACATAAATAATAAACTTTACAAGATATTCGTGTGGATTCAAACAAAATGTGTAAAAAAATTACAAATGACTATGAACGTGCTTTAAATACTGTTTTATTATCAAATGAGTTCCATATAAAATTATTTTCTCATAGGGTTAATGGTTGAGAGGAAATAGATGTAGAGCAAAAGGAAGAAAAACATGGGTTTGTGGGGAAAAATGAAAAGAGTATTTTGAGTATTTTTAAAATTGGAGGGGAGATGTGAAGATAAGTTTTTAATTTTTAAGTAAACGAGTAAATACGTGATGCAAAAAGAGTTTTGGTGGATAACAATATAAATTTTTCATCAATTTTTTTTCTTATTTCTTAATAAATAACAATAATAATAATAATTTCTCTTGTACCACCAAAAAGGTCAGTGACATGCACGTGACGCACCAGATCACAAAATCACTCCAAAAACTGGCGGGAATCCAGTGTTCCCCTCCCTCTCTCCCTCCACTCTCACTCCGCACTCTTCCATCCACCCAGCCATGCCTGCCACCACAGCCACCAAGAAACGCCCTCAGCCGCCGCAGCCGTCTCCATCGCAGCCTCAGCCCAAGCACCAAGCATCATCCTCACCCTTGGCGGAAGAAGACCTCGACGAGGACGTTTTCCTCGAAGAAACCCTCATCCTCGAGGATGAGCACATCCTCCGCGACATCGAGGACCGCCGGGCCCTTGCCTCGCGCCTCTCAAAGTGGGCTCGTCCCCCTCTCTCCTCAGCCTACCTATCTTCGTCCCAGAGCATCGGTATCCTCTCAACCTCATGCTTTTCATTTAATTTCTAGGGTTTCTTCTTACATGTTAGTTTATGTATTCCTTCTTCTTCTTTTTTCTTGGTTTTGTTTTGTAGTTTTTCAGCAGCTGGAGATCGATTATGTGATCGGGGAGAGTCACAAGGAGCTTATGCCCAATTCGTCTGGCTCCGCGGCAATTATCCGGATCTTTGGGGTCACCAGGGAAGGTTAGTCGGAATGAGTAAAGGAAAATTGAAATTTTCACAGCGAACAAACAGAAAGTAGTTTTCGTCTCTCATTTAATTCTTATTACGATTGGTCATATTCTTTTCTCCATTTCCCGGTAGTCTATCCGTGTTGCTGGGGGTCTTAACTTATTTAAATTACTGAATTTGGAACTAGAATTTGCAGTTCTAGTGTCTAATTTCTTCATAGTTCACGTAATTTGTCATGATTTTATCAGCATACGATATACCTTTTCCATGGTTTTTTGGAGCCTGAATTTCAATATCTATATAGATATACAGTTCATCCACTTTTTACAAAGCATGGTCAAATTTTGAATAACCTTCTCTCAGGATGCTGATTTTTTCTCAACTCTCTAGTCGTTTGTGGCATGGAAAGTAATCAAATAGTTGTATCAGACTCAGCCTATGGAAAGTTAGTTGTTCCATAGAGTCCTCAAAAGTGAAAAACTAATATTCAAACTAGTTGTTCCATAGACTCAGCCCATGGCATTTGGAAACTGTTTGTTATGATCTGTACCTCCATAAAAGTACTTAGATGCATTATGGTAGCATTACGATAAAACTATCATAAGCTTTTCTGATAATTATAAATCCACAACAAGATATCTTTTGTGTATCACTCTTTTGGAGGATATTTAAATAATGGGCATTGTGGTACTACTTTGTTTGGTATCTAGGAGTTTGAAAACAATTATGCCACAGTTATTTTAGAAATATAATGACGCTCTTGGGACTATGCTCCATGGGAATTAAAGAATTTCTGTATTGTTTATTGGTTAGGACATAGTGTTTGCTGCAATGTTCATGGATTTGAGCCATATTTCTACATCAGCTGTCCTCCAGGAATGGGACCCGACGATATCTCTCGTTTTCATCAGGTTCTTGAGGTATGTTTGGTTTACTATTTGATCAATATGTGTTTTTGTGGATTCGAGCCTGCCTGAGGTGAAATGTTATTTTTTAATTTAGTTGCTTTGTTCACTATAATATAATTGGGTTTTATGGTGCATCAGGGGAGGATGAGGGAGGTCAATAGGAACAGTAGGGTTCCCAAATTTGTCCGACGTATTGAAATGGTGCAGAAAAGGAGCATTATGTATTATCAGCTGCAGAGTTCCCACCCTTTCCTTAAAATTGTTGTTGCATTGCCAACAATGGTTACCAGCTGCCGTGGTAAAAACCTAAGATTTATTAACCGCTGTTCACCCACCCTACCATCCAATAAGATGTGTTCTGTACATTTAAGTAACTCTATTCAAGGAAACATATTTATTTTTATCATAATATTTATGGTGGTTTTCCACTTAATCCATTTTTCTGTTCCACATTATGTAATATTATGCTTTTGTAATTTTCTTTTGATATACATGATCACATTTGCCTATTTTCTAATTCTTGTATCAGGAGGTCTGATCTTAATAAGTTTATTTTACTTTTCTTCTCTAACAAAATTCATTCTTAATTATAACAAAACTTATATTTTCTTACTCCGCTTTCAACATTTTCTTATAAAAATGACAGGTATTCTTGACAGAGGCATACAAATTGAAGGTTTTGGCATGAAGAATTTTGTGACATATGAAAGCAATGTTCTTTTTGCTCTTCGTTTCATGGTTGATTGCAACATTGTTGGAGGAAATTGGATAGAAGTTCCTGCTGGAAAATATAAGAAAACAGCAAAGAACCTGTCTTATTGCCAGTTAGAGTTTGATTGCTTGTATCCTCATGCATGAGAGGGCATGATATCTCCCCTTTAATAGATGCTTCCTGAAAGCCTTATTCAACTTGATTCTATTCTCCTCTGGAGATATTTGTTTCCTTAACAACTATTCTTAGGTACTCAGAGTTGACCAGCCATATCCCAGAAGGTGAATTCTCAAAAATGGCTCCGTTCCGCATATTGAGTTTTGACATTGAGTGTGCTGGTCGTAAAGGCCATTTTCCTGAGCCAACCCATGATCCTGTTATCCAGGTTTAATTCTTAATTCCTTACCATCGTTATTTAAATAAAAATTTGTTGCCATGTAGTAGTGATTTTGTTTCTCTTTTTTTTTTTGTGTAAATAATAATAGTTATTTCTTTCTAGGTGGCCAATCTTGTTACTTTGCAAGGAGAGGATCAGCCATTTGTCCGTAATGTTATGACCCTTAAGTCATGTTCGCCAATAGTTGGTGTCGATGTGATGTCATTTGAAACAGAAAGAGAAGTCTTGCTAGCTTGGAGGGTATCTTTTCTGTCATGATAGTATTTATATTTTACCTTACAAAAATGTGCCCCCCTTACTATTTGAGGCATGTGCACTATTAGAAGTAAAATTTTTACTTCATTTGCATAAGTACAATTTATGTTCAAGAAGAATTATACGTTGTTTAACAATCTATTTACCCATTGGTTTTTTATGTTGTTAAAGATTTCTACTTTTCAAGAAAAAAGCAACAACCTGAAATTTTCCATTCCTCTCAACTTTGCATCTTATTTTATTTTTAGTTTGGATTTGTTTTCTTGTTTTTGATAAGATTTTGAATATTTTGAAAAGATATTTCATCCTTTGTTGCACTCTATAATTAATTCCAATGGATTTATTATTTCTGATAGAATTTTCTTAAATGGTTGGATAAATAATAAATTGTTACTAAAGGAAAATGTATGAGGGAAAGCAAGAATGGGAAAATCTAAAAGTCAACTGAACTCGGCAAAGCCTTATATCCAAACCACTAAAGGCCTGCCACATAAAGCATTTTCATCATTCCACTATGCCTAAGATGTTGTTTCTTAGCCTCAATTCATGTTAATCTACTATTATTCTTGTTTTGGAGCCTTCCACCTTTGAATAAATGGTTCCTTCTTACAGATGCTGTTATTGGTCATTATTGTATTTCAAAACCTTAGCATGTTTTGATCCTTTTCAAAGCCTTATTATTGTTATTGTCTTTGGTGGGAGGATTTCTCATCCTTCTTCTTGTACTTCTTTTTGCTATCAATATATCCGTGCGTCGTTTCCAATCAAAAAAAAAAATTATTATGGGTACATGGAATTGAACTTGGAACCTTTCCTTTTCCCACCCAACCACTTGCTTCTTGAGCTAGACTCACTCTCTCATATTTGATAAGTTGTTTCTATTTTTTTTT
>JAJJMF010029561.1:0-17595 GCA_022058775.1 Vitis hybrid cultivar
TAACCTATAACACCATGAACTAGGGTAGCAAATACAAAGCTACTATAGCATAGTGGCTCTAGGATCGTTCCACTGGGAAGGGTACTCAAGTTGAAAATGATACCAATTCAAAGTGAATTGGTGTTGTTTCATTCCAAGATTAGCTTAAGAAATAAAACACAAACTTTGGTTGAAAAAGGTTTGGACTTAGATTAACAACACAACAAGTGATGAAAATAACTTAAGAAGAAAAGCATTCCTTGGAGATTCAGGTATACAGGGGAGGTTCCTCATGCAAAAGCATAGCTCCGGTCAGTTGGTTCACTTCCTCACATTAGAGAATTAACATAAAGTCAATTCTCTAACAGGTGCTGCACAAATGCACCCCTCAATTGGATTTCAGCTTTAATTCTCTCACTGATGCAACTTGCAATGGTTTGAGCCTCTCACTTAGCTTTTACCATTCAAGGTGATCTTTAACCTTGGATTACCCGTCAAAAGCTCGCAAGAGGTAACTAATGGATGTCTCCTAAGAGTCCAAAAGCTTACCAAGTGTTGGCTATTCTAGAAAATCCTACCTTCAAATCACCTACCAGAGGCTTGCAAGGGGTAAACTAGTGCATCTCCATGGTTAGAGATCACTTGCCTTACCAAGTGTTGGCCCAGGTGACTCCAAGGTGTTTTAAGTTAACTAAAAACATTAGAAACCATTCACGGGACACACTTACTCTTCATTCATAGCTGAAACCACAAAGCTTCTGATTCTTGCACTCGGAACCTTTCCCGGCAACCTTAACTCCAAGGAACTAAAAAGTTAGTTACTCATTCTCTGGGGAAAGCTCCTCAGAGAGTGCATAACTTAGTAAAATAAGTAAAAACACAATCAAAGAGAGAAGGTAAGGTAGAAAAGAGCTAAAGCTCTGTGTATTTCTTCCTTTGAAACTTTACAAAAGGTTCATCACTCTAACACCCTCAGAACAGGCTCCTCGGGCTCCCTTTATACCAAAATCACATTGAAAGCTATTACATGGATATTTTTGCCAAATTCCTAACTTATATACTAAGGAATCCTATCACTGGTGACTTACAAGGAGAATTTGGGCATTTAAGCAACAAAAATCTAATGAAAAATATCTCCAAGTGTCGGTTACAAATATCGGGAAGCACTCAGGACCACTTCGCAGGTGAAAAATGAGGTCTGCGAAATTTCGCAGGTGCACAAGAAGAGCTGCGAAATTTCTTCATAGCATCCTGCTGATTCAACACCTTTGCAAAGTGGACTTCCATCTTATGGTGTTTGGCTTCCATCGCGGCGTGGAGCTTCAGGGGAAATCCATGGCACTGTGCAAAAAGGCTGCGAAACCATTCCGCAACAAAAGGCTGATTCCTCAGCACTTTTCTAAAGCCTTCCTTCAGCTTGGAGCAGTTGTCTTCCAAAGGCTGTAGCTTCCTCATTTCAAATCCAAATTGCATACGGTTTGAGGCATTGGATTGTTGACTTCCTAAGCTTTCAAATGACATATTGTATGCATGAATTAGACATCAAGAAGTGCTCCAAAAGTAGCTGCAGTGACTGTCATCAAGAATGCTCCATGACTGATTTCTCTTTGCTTCCCCTTTGCATTCCAGACTCGTTTAAAGCAAAAGTGCTTCAAGGCTTTGATTCTTCATTCCTCTAAGCTTCCCATTGCTTGCCAAGGATTCCATATAACTCTCCTCAATATCATAGTGCTTTGGTGATCAAAATACTAACAAAAACACCAAAACTTACACATTTTGATTAGAATTAATAGAAAGGGACCTTAACATGCTAATTGGGTTAAAAGGCACTAACTACTACTCAAAAGTGTTTAAAAGGATTAATTAAAAGCTATCAAATAGCACTTTTTGAGTAGTAATCAACTTCATCTGGTGCATCTTCATTTTTTGCGACTTTTCCTTTTTTTCCATCCATAAAATATGAGATTGCATTTGAGATGCAATATTAGATCCTTGAGGTGCAAACAGTTAAGCGTTCTACTATTGAGAAAGGAGTCCTCGCTCCCTGGATTCCATCCATAGCTGCACCAATTTCCTTCTTGACCAGCTCATTTATTGCTTCTCTGTGAATCCATTGTTGGTGCACTTGTGGCATCAGTTTTTGTGTCTACATGATTTGATGTTCCCATTGTTGCTTCAGTCCATCAGCAAACCGTCTGGCAGAAGCATCAACTTCACCTGCTACAAGCCCTTGGTTGCCCATCAAAACGTCTTTATATCTCACCCAGCATCACCAACGTTCTCGAATGAGGAAGCCATACTCCAGAGAAATGCCATCAATAATCATGCGGATTAAACTCGTATCTTCGAGGCCTAGCATTGCTGAAACCAATCTACAGTTGAGAGATGTAGGAGGATATGAGGTAAGAAGCCAGCATTTCATTACTGAAGGTCACAATAACGATGTCTGGGATGGATCCGTTCGAGCTGGGTGTGAGCGCCTTCCCTTTCTCTATTCCGCTTGATCTGGTCATGAGGAACTGCAGGATTTCTTTATGTCTTGTGCATTGTTCAGTGATTGCAAGGCTGAAAAGTATCGAACCCAGAAGAGTGTTTGAGCTCCTCAAAATCACCCTCTAGCTGTTGGGTTGGTACTATGATTTCCTCATCTGGTGAGCCTAAGGGTGAACAATGAGACAGCGAACCAGGTCCTAGAGTGTCTGATCCAACTGTGATGATCTCATCCCTCTCATCAATGGTTGATTCAGGTTGAGCAGACTGACCGTGTACCTCTAGAGTTCATAGAGTCACGCCTAGACCTCTTTTTGACTCTCTTACACCAACTGTGTAGTGATTCTCTTACACTTGTAACAATAGCCTTCGAGTCATATCGGACACCGACAGTAGTATCTAACACTGAAAATGCTTCTATCCAGATGATTCAAGAACTGCTCCACTGGTTCTTCTTTTCCTCTACAAATCTCCAAGAAAACGACCACCACAAAGGAGTTTTCTCCTTAGCACTGATGATCAACAATTCACCCTTAGAGAACACTCAAATCCCTCCATTTTCATTCCTTATTTTCTTTAACTCTCGCCAAAAATATCTCAATCTCCTTTGGTGCCTCACCAGTTACGTCATTCTCTTCTGACATGAGTGCTCAGAATCCCAATTTTGAGGAGCTTCTGATGGTCCAGAAACACGTGGCATCTTCAGTCTCTGACCACTTGAGGGGGGGTGAAGAAACTGAGAGGAACAGCTTGCTGAGGGAATGGCAACCGAGATGCTGTATTTGACATCGCCAACTTATTTGTATGAGAAAGGTTGGGGACCACTGGCAGCCAAGGGAGGAGAATGACCTATCAGACTTGACGGTCTTGAAGGTTTCAAAGTCAAACTGGAAGTGGGCCTGAGAAGCTCATGAAGCTCATTTATTGTGGGTTCTCTCATAGATCCTGTACCAGCGTTTCATTGATCCAAGGACCATCTTAGGCTACCATTCTCAACAGCCCCTACCTCTGCATCAGTAGTTTCACCTTATTCATCATTTTCAAGAGAGGTAGTTACAGCAACTGCTTCAACCTCTTTGTGCTTATTGTTTTCTTCCACATCCAATGGTTTATGCGAGCCACCAAGTCTTAACATGATGTCAGAATTAATGGTAGGTTCCAGCTTTTGAACGTGGTTAAATTTTCTACATGAGTTTGAAGATGGCTCAATGCTGTCAAAAGGTGGATCATATTGGTCACCTCCTGTCCTAGACAAAACCTGTCAACCAGCAGTGGCAGAATTAGGCGAGGAGATTGTCTGTCTTGATGCAAGACTACCAACACCAGGCTCATCAGCTGGAACATGGCTCAAGCTGAATGGCATATCAAATTTATTGCTCCTCTTTCTTACCTGATTTCCAGCACACTGCTTTTATCAAGACACACACTGCCATTAATCTCTTTTATTCCAGATTGATGCTTATTTTTTTAAATGTCCTTCAGATGCTTCTGATATTGACTGTGATGGGCAAGCCGCTTCAGGTTCCTTCTCTAATGATCCAGTCAAATTCAAACGAAAGAACCTTTGGTCGAGATCGTTCATGACCACTAGGTTGCATTGCAGCTCTTCCATGCAGTGCTTAGCTTCTTGATTCAGCTGTTTATCCAAGACAACCCTGCTTGTTTGAACACTCTTGGCTTCAGCTGCCACTACTGCACATCGTGAGCTAGAGACAATTTTTATCTTCACATTTATCATATCAGGGTCATAAACATCATGGAGTTGAAACATCATTTAGGAGCATGTATCTGTAATATCATCCTTCTGGTCTGGGCTGGTTCCTGAATGAAACCTCCTTTGATTAGTGGTACAATCACTACTAAATCTTAGAAAACCCCATAGTTTTTTTTTTTTTTAACATGGCCGTGAGGAGGGATGACCACCAGAAGCATAATGTAATCCCTGGACTAAACAACGTGAGTCAAAGCCCACACGAAAGCCCGTCTTGGGATTTCCCTTGAAGCCATAACAGCAACAACAACAACAACTTTATTAGCCACATCTGAACACTTCTTCTTCCCATGCTTCCGAATGAGGACTGCTAGTAGGTATTCTAATAGCTGAAAGCCCCACAGGAGTTGGCTAGCTGAGAACAACACCCTAAGTCTTGATTGATAGCGGACCACGTTCAAAGACTTCTTCTAAGACCCATTCAGGTGCAGAAAAATCCCCTGTCTCAGGGAACACACTCCACAAAACCATCTTCTAGTCCCAAGCTTTAGGAACTATGCCCATATGAAACCAAAAGCTCATGCTGGACCAAAACCCTTCTCCTTGAGGATATGAATGGCCATCGAGAACAGAATATGAGCAGCAAGGGAGCAAGCACAAAAACAGAGCATCTAAATGAACTTAAGAAAACAATTACATGAGCCTCATCTTATATTGAAGTCAGAAGGTTCACGTATAGGTGGGAAAACCAGGTAGAAACAAGATCCAAAGATATGACTCGGACACCCAATGGAGAGATAAAAAGGAATCGGATCACTCTTAAATCAATTTTTATATGAAGAACAAGGCACACATCATTTATAACACAGTCACAACAATATCAAGAAAATCAAATGCAATAAGTATATGGTCTAGAAAACGCACCTGAAAGGCTTCTTCCCAACTGAAATGAGCAAGGAGACTGCTGTGTTTCTTCTCTCCTGTAACTCGTCTCCCACTCTCAAGCTATTCTCCGTTCTTCTCCAAAGCACCCCCTCTCCTCACCTAGCTTCATATGAATCCCTCCTCCCTTGCTTCCTCTAGAAAAGAAAAGATATCACATCTCCCCCTCCCAGCAACCCTGAAAAGCACCCCCCCAAAAAATATCTCTAACGGCCTGCTCCCAGACACCTCCAGCAGCCCAGGTACCTCTCACTCCTAACAGCATACGCTCCTCCTCAACCGTCTGCAGCCTTCAAAAATCTTCTTTTTTCGTGTCTCATCCTCATTGGCTCATTCAATAGCACTAGTTGAATCCATAGCAGCCTCTCTTGAGGCAGCACGTGGCTCTTGAAAGAGCCCTCCACTTGGCAAAGACAATGACCTGCAGAAAAAATTGAGAACGAGCCCCAAATGGGGGTCTACAAATATGCCCCTCTTCGGTAGAGTTCACGAGTGTAAGGAATATGAGCACTGGAGTGAAAAGTAAGTGTGAATAGTGAGTGGAATGAAGTGAACTCTACCGAAGAACCAAGGAGACCCCCATAGGGACACTAGTGAAACGCAAACTCACTCAGGCTAGCAGAAGAACACAAGGGCTCTAATCCTAAAAGAGAAGGATGTAACAAAATGTCTCTGAAGTCACACTAAGGATCCAGGCTCCCTCTAAGATGTCTTCAAAAGTGACTCGAAAAATCGATGTCAAAGATGAGTAACGGTCGAACCACCTTGGAGTACAGACAAAAACGCGTCTAAAGGAGACTGTTCTATGTGGACTACGAGATGAATATGCAATAAGCATAGGGTAACGAAGTGAGGAAAATCGATGACGAATGCAAAACCATGAAGGTGAGATGTGCAATGCCAGTGAATATGAATGCTAGGAACTGTGACTCTGAATGACAAGACTGACTCTAAACGCTAAACTGAGAAAAATAATGGCTTTGAAAGCCAAACCAAAAAGCTAACTCCAAACACTAAACTAGAAGAATAATGGCTCTGGAAGCCAAACCAAAAAAAGTAACTCTAAATGCTAAACTGAGAAAATAATAGCTCTGGAAGCCAAACCAAAAAAACTAACTCTAAATGCTAAACTGAGAAAATAATAGCTCTGGAAGCCAAATCAAAAAGCTAACTCTAAACGCTAAACTAGAAGGCCCATAGGTGAAGACCTATAGTGGTGATATAATAAAAATGCCCATAGATGCCTGATCTATGGTGGTGAAACTCTCAAATGCCCACAGATAAAAATCTATGGTGGTGATAATCCCGAAAGCCCAAGGATGAATATCCCTGGTAGTGAAATAACTGAAATGCCCATAGATAGCTGATCCATGGTGGTGATAATCTCGAAAGCCCAAGGATGAAAATCCATGGTGGTGAAAATCTTGAAGGCCCGAGGATGAAAAACCATGGTGGTGAATCTCTCAAACGCCCACAGATAAAAATCTATGGTGGTGATAATCTCGAAAGCCCAAGGATGAAAATCCATGGTGGTGAATCTGAAATGCCCATAGATAGCTGATCCATGGTGGTGAAAATTGAAAGAAGGGGGATGCCCTAAACAAGATGACAGTAGGGGAATGTCCTAAATGAGATGACAATAGGGGGATGCCCTAAATGAGATGACAATAGGGGGATGCCCTAAATGAGATGACAATAGGGGAATGCCCTAGGTGATAACCCGTAAAGATCGACAAATGTGTTTGACAACCATGAAATCAACACGAGATGTGGCAAACCCAAAGATGAGGGAATGCCCCAGTAGAAAAGCGCTAAGGGGGTATGCCCCAGTAGAAAAGCGCTAAGGGGGGATGCCCCAGTATGACGGCTCGCAAAGATCAAGAAATGAATCGAGTAGTGAGAAAAAATCGCAAAAGATCTGACGAACTCAAGGATGGGGGTATGCCCCAGTGTAGGATAGTAACTCAACATAAGACACAGAATGTCACCATACAAAACACTCTAGGATATGCCCAATGATGATGCAATGAAAAACACATACAAAGACTCAATGAACAAATGCTAAAACAAGACCAAATATCATCGAAACTATGCTGACAAAGCAAAACTAAAATAATGGATCAAACAAATGCTGACCAAAACTCTAAGTCTAAAATGTCAGCAAAACAAGACACGACATGTCAACTATCAATATGAGTACATCAACACAAGTGCATCAACAATCTAATAGGCCCTACCATCATAGGAGATGTTGAACTTAATGTCCAAAGGCATGTGAAAACTCAACTAAGATGCTCAAGACTAGTTCATATCTTCCTCTGATCAAGAGAATGGGATAAGGTCATGAAAGACGATGAAATATGTGGGCTCAAAAGATATAAGGCTCTGATAAGATGGGTGCAGGTATAACGGGGTCCAATGTAGGATGTATGGGTGTGTAACAAAGGTAAGTGAATATCCAAATCAAACTAGGTATGCTGAGAAGATTGAGCCCAGGGTGTCAATGACTCTATGATCCATCAAAAGCAGCAATCATAAACAGGAGGTGGAGTCTCAATGTCAAAAATCAGCATGGTGGCTATGCCCCAGTATGAATGCATTATCTCAAAACGAGTAAGCCCTCAATGCAGATAAACTCTGGGAAGTATGCGTCTGGCATAAACTGTCATCTCACAAAATCATCATCAATGAGTGGGCTATGCCCTAGTGTAAGCATCTCCAAATCAAACGTCGATGAGAGAAGTGTAACCAATCATGCATCATCTGATAAAAAATGAATCTCCGCTCCTCAAAGTCATTATGGTAGTGTGAAGAGAGTATCTGACCTCCTCTAAAGAAAGAGCATGTCCCAGTGTGAACTGGTATCTCTAAGATCAACCGCCAATCAAAGGGTTATGCCCCAGTATAGGGCAAATCCTGAAATGACTAAACTCCGCTGTATGCTCTCATAAGTGTCCGTGTCTTGATCCAATCATCTAAAAAAATGTCAATAATGATGAGAAGGCTATGCTCTCGTGATCGCATCAAAGAAATCACCCAATCATATCTCGTACTCCAATGTGAAATGAATCTAATCGCCTCTAAGGAACAACTATGCCTAAAAACCATCATGGACCGAAAGGGGTATGCCCCTGTGTAAAGTACACCAGATGAAATGCGCCAATCATGTCTCATGCTCCAATGTGAAAAAGGACATCTGATATCCTCCAAGGAATGGACATGGCTCAAAAATCCGTCATTGACTGAGAAGAGTATGCCTTGACATAATGGTCATCCGATAATAAAACTCTCTGAGATGGCTATGCCCCAATGTAGGGTCATACCATAACTCCTGGTCCATCACAAACAGAATGCTCCCAAATCAATCCCAAGTATCGCTCACATAAGAGCTATCAAACACAATGTGTGATGTCATGGCCTCAGGGTGGTCTTAAGACTCAGGACGTAACAAAGGCTAGGGTGATAAGGTGATAGAAATGAAAGGAAACTATGCTCAAATACCCAATGATCAAAACCCATGCCCTCATGTATAAAATGCAACATATATAGAAATATCGTGAGCCATGGACCTGAAGATGCCTACTGTGAACATCGAAACAATGATGATGCAATGAAGAAAAACCGAACTGATGACGAGATGTATAATGATGGTGTGAAGAGAGTATCAAACCCGAAAATGAGGTCACTGTAAGAACGGAATAAGAGGTGAAATAAAAATGATGAATCATAAATGGAAACGAGGATGATGATGAAGCATAGAATACGAGAATGAGTGATGATCCGCTCAAATCAAATATGAAAGGAGGTCACGTCAATAACGAACACAATAATGGAATGGACAATGACCTAGAGCTCCTAAGAGAAGGCCACTCATCTCGCTCTCAAAATGTACGACAAAGTGAATACAAAGAATAGAAGGGTCTTGGAAAGCTCACATACAAACTCTCATCATCAAACATACTCAAATCAAGCGACCCTCAAACATCAATATACACATACTCAATGATAGAAAATAATACACACATACGTTTTTTTTTTCTTTTCATTTTTTTTTTCATTTTTTTTTTCATTTTTTTTTACATATATAAAAAAATGTACATGCTCTGAACACAAAACAAAGAAAGATGCCCCAAAGATGAGGTCAAAAATGGATAAACATGCTCTCAAACTCTGACGAGATGACCTTCTCAAACTAAGGATCCCTGGATCAACGTCCGTAGGATAGATAGCGGAAAATGACATGAGTACCCTCCATGTAATGAACTGAGGAGGATTACCACTCGGGGTGGAAGAAGATGAAGTGGAACAAATGACAGATATAATAAAGAAGAGGATGAAGAACCAATGAGATGTGATGAAATGCAATGACGCAATGATAGGAAAAGATAATGAGAAAAATGCGCCCCTAGGGCTCATGAAACTCCTAAACAATGCATGCATACACTAAAAAGCCCTTATCCCGGTGTGAAAATGTGAGCAAGGCGATAAGAAAGAAAGGCTATAATGCGCATGCGAGGCTCAATGGGCTAGCAACGGACTATGATGTCAATAAAGGTAATAAGGTATGAGCTAACCGAAATGAAGGCCACCCATCCTGTGACCACGGTCTCAGACATCATGCTATCAAGCCCTCAAATGATCACTACTAGAGATCGATGTCCATTTGACATAACCACGTCAACCCTCTAGAATCATGCACCAACCGTACCCCAAATGCTCTATGATAATCTCAAGGACGATCCTCTCAAAGCAAAGTAAACGGTGATCTCATCAGGCACAACCGCCCATCACAAGCCAACTCTCACCATACAAGATCAATCTTTATACTCACGGCAAAATAAGTGATAGTCTCATCAAGCAATCGACCAATCCTCACATCGTAAGCCACCGAAAGATCATAAGCCATCCATCGTCATGCAAGATCAACCCTAGGCTCAAACTCCTCGCACTCTACCTGGTCAGATCAGAGAGGGGATGTGCAAAGCTAGAAAAGCCGAGGATGGAAAGGTCATACAATGGTATCAAGGGTGATGCTGTGCAAAGCTCATAATGGATGGATGTAGGTCAAAACAAAGTCAAGGTGTGGGAAGTGAGCAAGGTACTGCTCTGATCATAAGAAGATGTGTCACAGTCTCAAACTCCCTAGGTCAAATCTCTGATCCTAGGCTAATAGGTTCAATATCCTCCATGATAGGTCAAGCCTCAAGACCACAATGTGCAAGTGAAAAGACGCCTCAAGTCAAAAGTATAACACATCATATCACAGAACACAAACACATGTCCATAAAGAAAAATGAATCCAATGGGATAATCCGATGAGTACATCATGCAAAAGAAGGATAATAAAGACAATACTCAAGAATCGAGTTATAGTCTCTAAAAGTCAAAAGCAAAACAAGACTAAACAAACAAAAACAAAAACAGTGATTGGTCCTGTCGTCACATCTCTGGCCATAGAAGGAACAAAATCTGAGCACCACTGTACCAAGGTAAGCCAATCATGAGTCAATTGCCCAAGTCAATAAGATCAGGGACTGTTGGTGAAGGAGCGTCTGCATGCATGGCCTGAGCTGAGGTAGGAATAGGAAACATGTCAGACTGAGGATGCCCAAACATCCCAGAATCAACAATGTCCTGTATGGCATGTCGTAGAGCAGTGCAACGATCAGTGTGATGTCCTACTGACTGATGGTACATACAATATAAATCAAGCCGAAACTGCGAAGGCACAGGATCTGGAAGTGCCCTAGGAGCCAAAGGAGCCAAAAATCCCATGGCACAGAACGTCTCAAAAGCTCTACTCAGGGGTATGCTCAGATATGAAAAGTGTCTCCGACATCGTCGACGAGGGTGAAGTCGCTCTTGAGGAACTGTAATGATCGGAGGGCCGCGAACCCGGGATGGAGGTCGTGTCGACGTAGCCAATGAAATGGATGAGGAATGCTGCTGGAGCAGTGAATGTGGGCGAGGTCGTGGATGTGAGGCACCCAAAGCAACAGGTGCCGGTGAAGTCGAGTGTGGCAATGAAGGCATCGCTACTCCTGGAACTCCTCTCGATGACGATTGATACTCCGACAATATAAACTCAATCCTCTCAACTCTCCGTGTCAAATCCACCATCATCCTGGAAAGAGTAGTAAGAGTAATGGGTGCGATCTCGTCCGACATGGTGAACCTCAACTGAAGAAGTCTAATCTCAATGTGTTCTGTATCACAACCATCATACCATCAATATCTGCTCAGGGACCAGTCACGACACTAAAACTGTCCAAGACTCTAAAACAAACACATACAAAATACAAAAACAAAGCAACACAAGATGCTACCCAAGATAACAACACATAATATGCATGATACGAAACAATGACAATAATAAAAAGAAGACAGAAACACATACCCAAGGAAGCAACAACATCACTAAGTGAAATGAGAGTACATCATGCAAAATAATAAGACAATAAGGTCTACTCTCGAAACACAGGGTACGAACACGAATCACTAACTATAAAACAAGACTCAAATACAAAGCAAAGGAGAACAACAACTCAAACGACCAACTAACAAAGTAGTCCCAAAATACACCAACAAGGTATACAATATCAAAGTGTCTGGTGAATATCAGTGCCCTGGGTGTCTCAAACATGATGGTATAAGCCTGAGGGAGGAGGAACTGCATGTGTGGACTAGGCTGGAAAGGAATCAGTAGTCATATCTGGACCAAGATCAGTATCTGTGGTCGATACAGGAAAGCTAACCGCACCACTGTCAATGAGATCCTGTATGGCATGACGTAGAGAAGCACAATAATCAGTACAGTGGCCTGCCATCTGGTGAAATGCATAGAACTCGTGAGCACGAAAACGCGGAGGTAAGGTACTCGGGGGTGGCCTAGGGGCTAATGGTACTAAAAAACCAGTAGATCTGAGTCGCTCAAAAGCTCTATCCAAAGGCATCCCCAAATCAGAATAAGTCCTCTGATGTCGCCGATGGGGATGAGACTGCTCATGCCGTGGGATACTAGTCTGTGGACGCTGAAACTGAAATAAAGGTCGCACCGTAACAGTATGAGGATGCACAAAAGGGTACTGCTGAACTGACTGAGGATGACGATGCTGTAAAGGTGGGAAATCACTCTCGGGTATCTGCAATGATCTCGCATAGGGATGATAACCAGGTCGTCGATGCTGAAAGTCCGCAGAACATACGCCTCCATAGCTCTCAAATGATCCAACAACTCCTTTTCCCTCAGTATCTGGGGAATGAGTAATATCTGACCATAATCCTCTAGATATGCCATCATCTACATCGAACAAAGCCTGAACCAATGACCTGAAATCCTGGAATGGGACTCCTGTCAAATGCCGAGCAAACCTAGGATGCAAACTCCTCAAAAACATGCTCATCTGATCTCTCTCGGTAGGTCTCTCAATCATCTCCGCAGCCTTCTCCCTCAATCGGGAGATAAAAGAAGAAACAGACTCATCTGATCTCTGTCTAAGAAACTCAAGCTCTCTACGTGTAATGCTCGTATCACCACTGAAGGAATACTATCTCAGAAACCCTTGTGCTAGGTCCTCCCAAGTTCTCCGACGAGATGTCTCTAATGAAGCGTACCATCTCTATGTCGTGCCGCTCAATGACAATGGGAACAAAGTGAGCAACTGTGCCTCATCTAAACCAAGAGCCCTCATAACTGTGCTATAAAGTCTGATATGAATACGAGGACATCCAACACCCGTATATCTCTCTATATCAGGCATCCTGAAATCGACTGGCAAAGTGGCCACTGGCACGTCGACAGGGTCATCCCATGAAATCATCTCATCAGGATCTCTCATCTGTCCAATCCTCCGCTCGAGTCTATCCATACGAGAACGAGAATCCTCAATAATGGTAACATGTGTGACAATGGGTGGAATGACAGTAGTCTGATCATGCAAAGTCTGTGTAGCTGGCATCTGAACAGGTATAACAGGTGGTGTCACTATATCAGATGGCGTGTCCTCGAGCACTACATGCCTACTCTGCTGAGTATCCATCCTCTAACTCAAACTGGTCAATGCCCCCTGAATCGAAACCACAGAAGCGATAAACTAACCAATCGAAACTGACTATGAATCCGTCTATAGCAACTTAGAGATACGAATCAACCTCTATCCCACTCAACCCAGGGCACTGAACCAAGACTGGGACTACAAATAAACCCCTACAAAAGAACCAAACAAAACGACTCAAACACGACTCAGGCAACAACACAGGATGCAATGAACAATGACCAATGCATGATACAATACAACTCAATACATGACAGGGTGTGATACACAATCATATGGTGACAATCAAAATTTGGATATACGATAGAATCTCTAGGGTCACATGAGTGTCTAGTATGAGATAACCACAAATATGACTAAAGAATTTCTATCGATGATCCAGAAAGTGATCGAGGTGTGAAGAAAATGAATGGGGTGTGAAGAACAACATTATCACGAGATCAATACTCAATCTAGACCAAAACATCCTTGATTCGACCTTCAACTTGAGCTCCACAAGAGAAAAAACGATAAGGTGATCAAGACGAATCTCTCAAAAAAATGTGTGAATATGAAAATGTTCTGTAATGAAAATATGAGCATCGAGTCGAAAAATCGAACCAAGGAACAAACAAAGAATGAGGTACTGAGCCCGTGATAGGTGTACAACGTAAAAAGATGATCATGAACATATCCTAAAGTATCGAGTGGGTGACAACAAAGTGAAGGGGTGTGCAGAGCCGAGAAATGAGAACGAAAACCCTAGGGAGAAAACATGCTAACCTCATCAAGTGAAAAACACAAACTAAGGCGACAAGACGAAAAGTGATCCAACCGATACTCAAACTCATACCGACCTCCGAGCACTCTCAACTGGAGACTAAAAAGAGGGAATACTGGATCCGAACTGTAACTAAAAAGGCTCTGAAGGCCCTCAGATGCACCCACGTGTAGGGAGGGAGTCCTAATCGAAGGATCTACGACTCAACCTACAAGGTCAAGGTGGCTCTAAATGGATATGGGTGGACTTTAAAGATCCCTAGCAGAAACGATCATACCCTCCGGCGGTACGCAACCCTCTGCACGCCTCCAAAGAGATGGGGCGCTTCCATGCAAGGTGGTCATCACCACCACACATGCACTACCTCGACATCCTAGGGGGGTTTCCTATGGTGAAACCTCTCAAACTCTCAACACTTAATAGTCGACTAGAGTGCACAGTGAATGGTGTGGGTGCATCCGAAAACCCTAAGAATTTAGAGCAGAAGAGGAAACACACTGGTCGCACAACTATCCATGAAACCTAGCTCGGGGTTATACAGGTCTTCAATGATCGGACTCCAATCAGCATCGATATGTCGGTCTCCTCCAGAACGCTCCCAGACATCGGTATAGCTTGTCGCTAGACCCTACTCCTAATCTCTGGCTCGGTCAGAAAACAAGCACACAGAAGGCCTCACACTTGCAAAAGTGAGAACCGAAATGAAGGAAATGATCGAGACCAAGAGAGTTGGAGGTAAGGGGATAGAAGTGCGGCCCACATGGACAAGCGACATGCAATCAAGTAGAAGAAGGGCAGTCATGTGACATGAGGTCAAGCAGAGTACAGGTATATCACTCAAGTCCACACAAACTATGATGATCAAGACGAATAGTGATACAGACATCATGCTCAAAAGACGATCAAGGCAATATACAAGCTAGAGAATCAACACATCAAGTCAAATGATATACACCAGTGAATCCATGCATGTGAGGTGAACAGAACAATCATGGCAAAATCAGAATGACTATGCCAAGCAAGGCAAGATGATCAATCAATATAATCAGTATGTCAATGTACTCAACAAACATGGCAATGAAGCACAGAAAAATCAAAATCCTCAATCAAGATAATCAATCTCATAATCAGCATGTCAAATATCTCATGCAAATATATCAATGAAGCATGAAGAAACTGGCTATAGTAGAATCCCCAATCAAAATAATCAACCAACATGATCAACATGTCAATGTCCCAAGTGAAAACTCGGGAACTCTCAATGTGCAATCAAGAGATGAGTAAACACTGATCGACTCACCAAACGCCACATTTGCTTCACTTTAAGTTCAAGCTTGACCCTCTAAAGGTCCCCAGTGGAGTCTCCATTTTGTGGACCCCGCATTTCGGCTCATGCGTTTCCCACTCGATGGCGAGCTCGATTTTTATTTGGAAAAAATTGATTTTTATTGATTAAGAAAAATGACTTGGAGTCGCCACTTATTTTTGTTTTATTTTTAAAGGGTAAACAAAATAAGAAAGAAAAACCCTAAGTATGACTCCTTGTTTTGGAAAAGGTGGTCTGTGAAAAATCGGATCTGGTTCGGGGGTCGGGTTACTTATTAGGAAGGTACGGTAAAGACCGTAACACCCCTTTAAGTCCTTAAAGACGGGTCCCTACTAATAAAATGAAGCAATCGTGGCATCTAATAGAGAAATCAATGAATACCCGAATTGATCATGCACATATGGGAATCAATACATGTATATAGAGTGACCAAAGTGAGAATAGGTGCGTACCTGACCAACGAGCCACCATGCGCTATCACAAAATGGGATTAGTGCATAGTAATGAACATAAAGTATGTCACTCATGTCACCAAAACAGATAAAGAAGCACCAATAGCACGCATGATATTTCATTCAAATTCATTCTTATTTTGAAGAAAATTTATTTGATGTAGGACCCCCACCAAAGCCCATTTTATTTTGAGTGAATCTATTTCGCAAATTCCATCACTTGGAATTGAGAAAATAAATTCACACTTATTTTAAAACATTTTAAAAAATCACAGAAAATTCAAATGTGGCTCGCCGGAAAGGAAATGGTGGCCAAGTTTCATTGAAAATGAGATTTTTTGGTCCTAAAAATAAACTAAGGATGAAAACTAAAAAAATGGTAAAATTATTTGAAGAATTTAAAATTTGAGAAACCATTTGAAAACTGAAATTTGATGGATTATTTTAAAATCAAGGATGATGAAATGAAAAGAGAAGAAAAGGTATGTGGCCCCAAAGGTGGCCATGCAGAAAGGTATAAGTGGGAGAGTTGGTAAGGAATAACCATGTAAGTTAGGGGTCTCCCGGGGTGTAAGTAAGCTGATCACTGAACCACATCATTGGACACGCGACTGTTGATTTTCACTTGGACTTATGGCTGTACTCTAGATGCGCTCGGGTTTGGAATATCTTACAGAATGCCAGTTCCAGAATTTCAGAAGTCCTCTTAGATACTCGCTCATATATTCTCAATCTTGGGTAAATTTTCCTCTGCCAAGGCACATGGAATAACTTCAAGAGCCTTTGCAAATGACTGGGCGCAGTAGCTATCCATTCCCTGCAATACCTTTACTCAATAACACCCCCTATCTGATGTCTTTAGCAGTATGGTTTCTGCCCCAGCTCAGCCTGCTATTGATCGAATGGGTGTTGTGAGGATTAGAGAATACTCGTCAAGCGGGCGGCACAGCTTCTAGTCATACTGAAGGAGAGTGATTAGTCTCGGCATCTGGATCATGAACATAAGAACTAGTGCCTAAGTCCACAAGTTGACGTGCATGCATGAAAATTCTTTGGAGTGTGTCAAGGGGCACCTCACGGTTCAACCTCAAACTCTTGAGATTAGGACATCTTGCCACCAGTCTTTCAAGGGCAGTCAATTTGAATTTTCCCTTGAGGCATGCAAAATTCAAGGAAATTAGTGACGTGCTGCTGTTATCTATCCTTAGAAACTTCATCTGGTGCATCTTCATTTTTTGCGACTTTTCTTTTTTTTTCCATCCATAAAATATGAGATTGCATTTGAGATGCAATATTAGATCCTTGAGGTGCAAACAGTTAAGCGTTCTACTTTTGAGAAAGGAGTCCTCGCTCCCTGGATTCCATCCATAGCTGCACCAATTTCCTTCTTGACCAGCTCATCTATTGCTTCTCTGTGAATCCATTGTTGGTGCACTTGTGGCATCAGTTTTTGTGTCTACATGATTTGATGTTCTCGTTGTTGCTTCAGTCCATCAGCAAACTGTCTGGCAAAAGCATCAACTTCACTTGCTACAAGCCCTTGGTTGCCCATCAAAACGTCTTTATATCTCACCCAGCATCACCAACGTTCTCGAATGAGGAAGCCATACTCTAGAGAAATGCCATCAACAATCATACGGATTAAAATCGTATCTTCGAGGCCTAGCATTGCTGAAACCAATCTATAATTGAGAGATGTAGGAGGATATGAGGTAAGAAGCGAGCATTTCATTACTGAAGGTCACAATAACGATGATTCATGCCTAATTGGTGTCTCAGCTGATGTATGTCTAGCTGGTGCTCCTTGATGGCTGGTGTAATCAACAAAATTTTTAACCTATAACACCATGAACTAGGGTAGCAAATACAAAGCTACTATA
>JAJJMF010029564.1:0-27151 GCA_022058775.1 Vitis hybrid cultivar
AAATGAGAGGATTTACTTGGACTTGATGAATATAAGGGATCTCAATGGTTTCTTTATTATTAAAATTATATTCTAATTTTAGATTTTTTTTAGCATAAAAAATGTTAATAACATTATTATCAATTTTATTATAGATGCAATTATTTTTCAATGAAAAATTATTACTTGTAGACTTGCAGTGTTACTAAAAATTAAATGTATCCATGAAATTAAAAATAAAGGTTTATTTCATAAGTTTTTTAAAAGAGTTCAAGAATATAGTTTTTAATAATAGTTTTGAAAAACAGTTTTCCACTGTTTTCGGAAGCAAATGCTAATTTGGATACTTGAAATGTTTTTAACATGTTTCATATGTTTTCAAATATTTTTTAAAATTAACTTTTATTTATAATTTTTTTCTAAATAATCTTTATTCATAATTCTTTATTTTTAATCATCCTCGTATAATTATTTTTTCAAAACAGTATATAAAACAAATGAAAACATAAGAAAACAATTAAAATGTGTTCTTAGAAAGGCATCATTTTTTTAAAATGAGTTTTCAAGAAATAGTGTTTTGTCAAAAACTTGTCAAACATATTTTCAAATTTGTAAAATAGTTTCTAAACATTCTCTAATTTTTATTTTTTTTCCATTACATACACATACTAGTGGATACTTTTCATATGATTTACCATTTTTTCATTAATCACACGCTTTATTTTTTTTTTAAATATTAAAAATTTGATTATTGTTATAAATGGTCATTCATTACCTCTTTTATGAAGTAATGAATTTGGAAAGTGGTGTTTGCCTTTTTTTTACTTAATTTTAATTAAATAGTGTTTAATAATGTTAAGTATTAAAGTGTTTTTTTTATATTTTATTTAAAAAGAAAACAATTTGATTCACTTTAGTTATGATGATTTACTTTTAGCATCCGAAAAAACCTAATTATTTTAGCTTCTACTATTCAGTTAAAAATGTTAAGAAATAAGTAATAAGCCAAAAAAAAGTAAAAAAAATCAAATTATTTATAAAAATGCCCTTATGCACAAAAGTAAACTCAGAGTCAATCCAACCCTCATAAATTGTACTAACAAGGTATATAAATTCGAGTGGGGACTACGAGGCTTTATAGGACATTAATGACTCCCTCATAATCTAATTTTGAAGTTGATTCAATATCTTACTACAAATAATGAATTACACTCTAATACCTTATGTAAATTACAACAAAACACTACGTGCACGAGTTCGTAACTTGTTGTCCATTGCGTTCAATTTCCCTACGAAATAGTGCTCATAATTTAACAAGGTGAAAGTTATCAATCTTTCAAGATTCCTTATATTATCCTTGAGTTACCAATCCTACAATTATGTGTTTATTTGACACGTCTTAGCTCTCAAAGAGCCTACTGTCACAAGCTTATCCAAATGAGCCTCCCCATGGCCTTATATAGAGCCAGGAAGCTTCTGGAGACTCCTAGAAGTGGGAAGAGTGTGGAAGGTTCTAGAGAAGCCTGGAGGAATCCACACAATTCTACACCATGGTAGAAGGCACGAGAGGAGTCCGGGGCTTTCTAGAGAAATCTAGAAGACTCTTGTATATACTTGTATATAGGCTTGTAACTAGAATGGTGTAGGACATTCTAGAATAGTCTTGAGATGTAAGGAACCCTCCAAGGTTCCAGAGAGTTCCATTGGTGCCTATATATAGGTGAGGGCCTCATTTGGCCAAGGCACCAAGCAAGTGAGCATCCAAGCACTTGTAAAGGCTTTCTTGAGTTAATAAGAGCTTCCATTCTTTAAGGAGTTGCCTACCAAGCTTCTTAAGCTTTTGAGTCGCGAGTGTCTTAGCCTAGCAAGCTAAGCATTGGGACCAAGGCTGACTTAGCAAGATCAAGCGTCTTGGCTTGTCTAAGTGCCGCACGAGCTTAGTGAACGACTAAGTCCGTGACACTACGTCAAGTTTTACTTAAGGAATTACTATGACTATAGTTTACATGAACACACCTTTTTAAGATTACCCAAAAGGACACTATATCTTAATCCTATGAGATATCATTGTACCTCTATTGAGAATACTTATTGTTACTAACTTCCATGAATAGTAATCTAATCCATAAGGAATATATGATTGTTTTAGGATTTCACCCATAGCTAAAGCCACTGTTAACTTAGGCACAAATTCAGTATTCTCTTAAGGTTGAGAAACAATATAATGTAACACCTTGGTGAAGTCATAACAATTTGATAGTTTTATGTCATGACTAACTGTAGGTCATGTCGTATGTGTAACCATACACAC
This sequence comes from Vitis hybrid cultivar, assembly GCA_022058775.1. Classification (NCBI taxonomy): domain Eukaryota; kingdom Viridiplantae; phylum Streptophyta; class Magnoliopsida; order Vitales; family Vitaceae; genus Vitis; species Vitis hybrid cultivar. The sequence continues at coordinate 2,291 of JAJJMF010029564.1, forward strand.
TAGTGCACTTATCATGGGAAACTCATCTCGATGACCAAGATCAATCATCCTTCTAATTAGGAGGTAGTACATTACAACCTCTAATGGATTGTCTAAGTTCATGAACTGACTGTGAACAAATTATCAATTTGTAAGGAACCTATGACTTTGATTTTTTGTGCAACTCTTAATGCACCTAAATCATGTACAATGTAAGAGATATAAGACGAAAATGCTTATAAAGCACAATACATGAAATAAGGATAAATAAAAGTAGAATTGAAATATCATTAAATATTTAATAAATTCCGAATTTGTTACATTATGTCATAATTTTAAGGGTTATGTCCAAACACCAATAGGATAATAACTAGATCTTCTTTGAAAAATATTTGTAATAATTTAACTTTTATTTCTTAAGTAGAATACAAAAATATTTATGAAGCAAAAAATGATGAAAATTAGATCATGCAAGCAAGATGAACTAAATCAATTTGAAAGAAATGAAAATTGGGAATTAGTTCATAGGCTTTCAAATTAAACCGTTGTTGGCACAAAATGTATTTTATATCAAATGGATGTTAAAAGTGTTTTCCTAAATAATTAAATTTTGAAGGAAGTTTATGTAGAACAACCTCAATCGATCAAGCCGGCTTGTTGGGGCTCAGGGTTTAAAACCTTATCACTATTGCTTATTTTTGCTCTAACTTCCATTTTCTCTTTGGGGTTTCTCTCCAAGGTGACTAAATAACGATTTTAGGTGATTTTCTATTAGAAATATCTAGTTTTTACCTCAAATTCATTTGCCCTAGCCCTATTGTGGTTTTCCCCTTCTATTTCTTTCTTTTTCTCATTGTTTTTCTCTCATTAACATGATTACTCATTTCGTTATGGCTCCCCAATGTGGTGTTGCTACCTTCAAGGCACAAGGAAAGTACCCGACTAATGGGTTCGATGGAAAGGCACAGAGGTTGACTTTGTTCATTTGAGATATTTTTAGTTTGAGGATTTGTTTGCATAGATGAACTACTTATCGATTGTTTCCTATCAAGAGCTTGTGTAGTTGGCTTTAATATGCATGTTCTATTCAAACATATGATATGAGATGAATGATCCTATTCGTTCAATGGTACTTGACATTTAGATTATGCTTCATGATTCTAACATTAGTAAGATTTTGGATGTTCCCTAGATTGACTTTTTTCTCTTTAAGACTAAAGGGTGGCTGAGTCTGGATGACCTTGATGTTGGATGAGATGTTTGGAAGCTCTACAACTTTTCCTATGATATGATGACTATCAAGCCTCACATCTATCCCCTTATTGTGATTAGTCACATTCCACACCACATGATCATCTACATTTCCATTCCCCATGAAGTCATTGGGATGAGGTATCGTATTATGTAGCTTTTCTGATGCATTCCATCTCAACTGATATTGGGAAGATTAATCTCAGATTCATCATACTTTAGCATATGGTGTGATTTATGAGAACAAGTTGAATGTTCTACCGTACGGATATTTCTGATGAGAATCTCTAAGGATTTTGGGGTTAACATAAAAACTGAGAAGGATGTGCAATTCCCACAATTTATGATACATATGATACGATGCACTTTGAGAGACTACTTGATAGGTCCTGGATTTGCAAGAAGGATGTACATGAGGTTCATGATGAGAGCGTGAAGGAAGAGAATGAGATTTGAGACATGGAAGCTAATGAGTTTTCTTGAGAGCATAGGACAAAGACAATACATACAGGGGAACCTTTCCATATCGAGCATCCAAATATGTGATTCTAGACATCTCAACTTAAGACGTCGTTTGAAGAGATGTTCTATATTGAGCCTATATTTGCCGAGGTTCGTCCATCTCTAGTTATTGAGTTTACCACTCCATACACATTTCTACGGGTTTATCACTAGTATTGGGAAAATCTTTTAACTTAGATCGCTCACTTAGTACATGGATAGAGGAGTTTGCTATGATTTGTGATCGTTGATTCTACTTCATACAGGATCGCATGGATCAATATCAGGGAGCCTTCATTTCCAAATTGATAAGATTTAGATGGTTTTTGTAACTCAACTTGATCAGTACTAGGTAGCTTCCATCGCTTAACATAAGGAGATGATGACATACGTCCGCTTTATCTTTCCACCTCCACTTTCTTAGCCTTGAACACCTATAGTGTTTTCTCTTTGTTTTTTATGTTGCCAAAAAGGGAGATATATTTTCATACTTAGGCATATTTAAGGAACATAGGATCTATATTGAACATGGTTGGTATTTTGGATATGGTGGTTTTGATACTTACATTTCTTTTGGCCGTGACTTCTGTTAGATTTTTTTTTTCTTTAATATGTCTTGGACATGCTTTATCTTACCATAGATAACTCTTTTTGTAGTTCTCTTTGGATTTTATGGATATCATGATTATTTGCACACTTGATACTTACTCTTATCTATTAAATGGTTGTTGGATGGATGATTTAGTACTAATGTGTATCCTTTTTTATTTTTTATTTATCTTTACGTATTTGTTGAACTTTATTTATTTGATTTTCTTTATGCATCTATTGAGAGGGAGTTTCTTTCTTAGATAGCCTAGTTTTGTCATCATAAAAAAAAAATAAAAAATTGTTAGCCCATGAATTCTCCTAATCAAGTTTGGATGATTACAAAACAAGATTAACTTTACAAATGACTTACATTAGGTGAAGTTTTTCAACTTTAAATAAGAAAATCCAAAAAAAAAAAAAACTCAAGAAACTATGAAAGACAGTCAATATCATAAAGATTTAGGATTCTAGAAGAATTAAAGTGACCAAGGATAATTTGTAAGATGGTAGTTGTTGGTACACTTTCATGCACTTAAAAGTTGTTTTTCATCATTACTAAAACTTAAAATGGACGAATCTTTGTTTTAATTAAAAATTTTGAGCCAAATTATTACAAAACATACTCCAAAAGGTTTTGAAAAAGTTTACACAAGTTATTGGAAGCTCTAGACCTTAAACTAGATCAATTTAGACACTTCTCAATGCAATTTATTAAGAAGGTCAGGAATCAGTTCTAACCGTTAGGAACCAATTCAACTAGTTAGGCTCGATCGATCAAGGGTATCTATTTTGATCTCAAGCCTTTTACTACATACAAAGTAAGTAATTTGACATGTCATTCCCTTGCACTTCATTATGAGATAGAGGATATACGGAAATAAAAGTATCCCATTGTTTTCTTTCTTTTCCAATAGTTGGGATGTAGTCGGTTTAGATATAGTCTCAACTAGTCGAGGGGTGGTTGCATTTTCAGTCGGCTTAAAAACCTCAATAGTTACCTACAAAGCATTTAATACCCAATGACTAGTCAATTAGTCGAATCGATGCTCAACCCATCAAAAGATTTTGTGGCATTTTAGGCTCCCGAGTTAGAAACCTATAAATTGAACAATTTTAGAGCATTTATTTATAAGAGAACAACTGCATTCAATTAGAAAAATGTGTTTTCTCACATTCATAGCTCTTTTTCAAAGTGCATTGATTTCTAACTTGCTATACTTGTATCTAGGATTGGAAGCATTAAAACCTTTTTTATCTACTCATTTCGAGATAAGAGACTTCAAGTGAAGTACTTAAAAGGGGTTGTAAGTGCCCATTGGAGCCCTTGCATCAAATTGTAAAGCTTGAAGGCTTGAGTTGGAAGCCTTGATAACTGAACTCTCACTTGATAAAGGACTTGAGGAAAGTGGATGTAAGGAGATTGTCAAACCACTATAAAAGAGTTTGCACATTTCTTCTCTTCATCCTTGACTTAATTGTTGTTTTGTTTATTAGTTCTTGTTTTTATTTATTTATTTTTATTAATCAATTATTTTTTGAAAAAGTTTTTTAACATCTAATTCACTCACCCTTTTGGGTGATTTACTTGATCAAAGTAACTGTTTGTCACATTTATTTTGTCGCCATAGGGATTAGAACAAATGTGATGGAGATTTGTGAAGAAATGTACAAAAGTGAGAAGACAGATTGTGAAATGCAATTGTTGATATTAATGATCATAGTAGTAGAAGTATTTCTACCATTGAGGGTGTTTTGGCCTTTATTGACAACAACATTGCTTGAAGCTATGATATCAAGTTGAAAAACAAGGAGAAATCTAGAGAGAGAAAAATGAAAGGAATGAGTTATATCACTAGAGAATATAGGTTCTATAGTGTTTCAATTTGTAAACTTCAATCTTTCATTTACAATGTGGTTTTTGTACTAATAGAAAGATAATAAAAGATTGTTAAATATAACTATGTTTAGTTTGATAGATGGCAACAATTCTCTTTAGTTGCTAACAAACTTTCTATCTCTACAATGATGTTCAATACTCACAAGGAAAGGTCTCCCATAGATCAAAATAGGTAAAAACACTTGTGTTTGAGGTCTTACCTTTCTTTTTCTTTGTTGAGTGCCTTCATATGATAAATTTTTGCCCAAATTAGGGTAACCATTTTTAGAGTTAAAGCAAGCTCTCCATCCCACAGGTATGGCCTTTCTCTCTAATTGGACTTCAATCTAGGATTCTAATACTCATAACACATTAGACCTATCATTTACACAAAGTAAAACAAGTGAATCCATAAGTTTTTTTTTCCCCCAATTTTGGTACTTTTTCCCCCTTCATACTAAGACCTCCAAATTTGCAATAAAAAAGACCATACCTAAAATATCTCTCTAGAACTTCCTTGTTGCAAGGATAATCTCTTTTCCACTCAAACTCAAACCTATGAAACTAACTCAAATCCACTTCAAGGAACACAAGCATAAGAATATACCTTTGAATATCTCTTCATTCCTTTAATCATATCTTAAAACAACTTTGCATGAGAAACAATTTTATTTCATTTTTACTATGTTTGGCCCCATAACACAATAGAAAGATGAATCTAGGCCCACAAGGTGACTCACTTAAGAGTGTGACCATATGGGTCAAATTTTTTTTTAAAAAAAAAAAAAGAAAAAGAAAAAAGATCTCTCTTTCCATAACTTTGAAGACTCCTTAAAAGAAGTGAATTTTATAAGGGAGAAGTCTTTACCCAAATCCAGTAACAATGAACCAAAAATAAAAAATAAAAAATAGCTCTTAAAAAAAAAAGTTACATATTATTATTCATATGATCCTAAAATAAAAACAAATGTTGTTTGCATGGAAGAATAATTTATATGGTATGAAATAAGGATATTTATTTTATTTTATTTTATTTTTAATATGATTGTGTAGTAATTATTTGTTGTATACAGCCACCCCGGCGGATTTAGCCAGGGCTTAGAGAAGGCACATGCCCCCTTGAAAACTAAAAAATTGACCAGGTTTTGAGATTTAAAGAGAAACAAACAAACCAATAAGCCAAATGTTGCTTCTTAGCTCTCATTTCCCTCCCTAAACCCTATTTTGGTATACCATCAATTAAATGAGATAAAAAAGGAAATTATGCTTTTAAGTGAAAATGACATTTAGATTAATTTATATTCACTTATATATATTAAAATGAATCCTTTTAACTTACCCAAAATACCAATTCTGCCCCTTAATTGTTTCATGGTTACTAAGTTTTGTTTCTCTCTTTCCTTTCTTATAGGTATTATAAACTTTATATTGAAATGATAGTTCTACTCAAAGCCATAGGATTCTATCAATTAAATAATATATATATATATATAAAACCCGAAAATTTGTTCCCATCAAATCAAGTGATAGTGGGAATTGCAAGGCAAAATGAAAATTATTGTGCAGCTCTCAATTGAAAATTTTTGTTAGTAAATGTCAAATCAAGCTATTGGTACTCAATTGTTTGATTTAAAATTAATTTCATTCTTCATGGCATATTGAGAACAGAAATTAAATTTAAATAATTATTATCATAATAATTTCTTGTACTCTTTGTTTAACCAAGGCCCACAATAATATTCATTTTTTTGTCATTTCTTGTCCAACCATAAAATCTTTATAAAAATGATCCATTTTCTATAGTTCACCCATTTTAATATAAAGTTTATATTATTCTAATAAATTCTTAATATATATATATATATTATTTTAAAATTATGCCTAATTTCGATTTTAAAAGAACAATTTCAGGAAGTGATATAAGAAATGTCAACAAACCTTCGAATAGATACAAAAATATTTTTTTGGGTTATTTGATTAAAAAAGTTTTTAAAAACTCAATTTTTGAAATTTGACATTCCATCATTTTTTGATCTCATTTGGATAAAAATACTTTTGTTATTTTATTGTAAAAATAACATTCTCTATTAAAACTTACATATAAGTGAAATGATAAAAAACATTTATGTCAAAAATAAATTATTTTTCAAAAAAAAAAAGAAAATGGTTAAATTCACAATTTAAAAATTATTTTATATTTTTTAATCAAATATTTCAATTTCTTTTTTTTTTTATGAATGAATCCTAGGTAGAGATTTTCGCTTCCTTAAAATTGTGGGAGTAGGAAAGAGGAATTGAAGCTTAGAGTATCCTTATGAAAGCCTAATAAGTGAAAAATATATTTCTTATGAAGGCCCAACGAGTGAAAAATATTTTACGAGGGCTAATTTATTTTTCATGAAAGAATGAATTTTGCTTAAAAATAATTAAAATTTTTAATTTTTTTTAATCGTGACCTAATTTTTAAGTAATTATTAAACAATTAGAATTTTAAGTGAACGGTTATTTTTCATGTATTTAACATATTAACCACGTTCTAATCATGTTTTTGGTAAATCAAATATTATAATATGAATTAAAATTAAATTATTATTGAAATGGCTTTTTTTTTTTTTTTAATTTAATAGCCGTGGGATTTTGGATTAGTTTCTTCGTAGGCACGCATTGATGCGTAAGGCGCACTTTATTGCGAAGTGCGCACGCTAGCTCCGGGAATCGGAGCCGTGCCTCTTCCTTTTGTTGGTTATTGCGCGGGAAAGTGATGGCGGGAGGCTACAACCACCCTGTTTACGCAAAGTGCGCTGCCTATATTTTTCTCCGCAATATACGCTATCCTAAGCCACTTTTTTCCCCCTGATTATGAGTGTTACAATTCCACTGGCCCAGAAAGGGACCCAATCCATGGGCGGGTGGTTGGGCTTGGGCTTGGTCTTGGGCTTGAAGTTAGAATTGGGACAGTGACCCACCTTTGTCCTTTCAAAGGAAGGGTCAAAAGTGTCAATTCATACGTTTGCTGATGTCAGCAATTGATGTATAGTGACGTAAGACGGTAAGAGATTTATATTTTTCATCAACTATGTATTCTTAGTTTATATATATATATATTTTATAAAAAAGCTTTTAAAATGTCCTCTTGTCAATTATAGATAAAATATAATTCGAACAAATTTTTTATTATTTAATCTTGCTTTTAAAATAAAAGAAAAAAAAAAATAGAAAAACACAGTTTGACAATAAAAAAAAATTTGTTTTCTTATTTCTATTTTTAAGAACATAAATTAAAAGTTTGTTTCACCAATTGGTTTTCATAATAGTTTCTTATTCTTGAGAAAAAAAAAAAAGAAGAACATATTTAACACTAAAAAACTGTTTTATTTTATGAAAAAAATATGATATTTTAAAAAAAATATTCTTTTAATTATTTTCTATCATTTTCACTTTTTTTTTATAAGAATTGTATTATAAAATAATTATATAAACATATAAAATGATTAAAAATAAAACATTAGATATAAAAATTATTTTTAAAACATATTTAAAATATAAAAAATAGATTAAAAACATTTCAAATTCTTAAACAAACTTTTATTCTATAAAATATTATAGAACAATTTTTTTTTAATTATTTTTAAAAACTATTTTTGAGAACATTTTTTGAAAATAATTACCAATAAAGGTTGATTTTTTAAAATTATTTTTACATATTTTTTTAAATGTGTATTAAAAATAATTATACAAACATATAGAATAATTAAAAATAGAATATTATATATATAAATTATTTTTAAAATATTAAAAAATATGTCAAAAATAATTTACATTCCCAAACAAACTTTTGTTTTACAAAACATTATACAATAGTTTTCAAAAATTATTCTCTAAAATAGTTTTTAAGAATTATTTTCAAATATGGTTACCCAACAGAGTCTAAGATTCTACAATTATCATTATTATTTTTTATCTATATCTTTGTTCAACTAAGGATGGATTCACTAGGTACAAATGGTATTTAGATAATTTAATTTTAAAATTTTAAAATTTTAAAAATAATTTTTTTATTTAATTCTGGGAAGAAATTTTAGTTTTTAAAATCACTTTCTTTAAACGAGGACAACACAATATTTTTCCGGATGGATGGTTAAAGAGATCCATTCTACTGCCTATATAGTCATATATAAAATGGTTAAAAATCCATTTTTCCAGAATGAAGAAGATATATAGACCATTGAAATGGTCATTTCTTATAGTGGGGTTAAAAATTGTGTTAAAATAACTATAGACTCACATATGGAGCATAATTTATGATTAAACTATTCACATTCACGTATTTATTTTCAGTTTGTTTTAAAGTATGGGCCACTCATGTGTAGAGCCCGTTTCCATATGTGTCTCAGATGATGGGCTTAAGACACGTATGACCCAATATTTAAAGGGAATAGTCCCTAAGGCATAGAGGATATATAAGGTTGGTGTCTGTTCATTTTTTGAAGAATTTTTTTAATAGACAGAACACGTTCTCTCTTCCGCTTCCCATCATCAGAGAGAAATGGTGGTTTCCTCTTTATAGCCTTAGAAGATTCATACCTTATTCAACACCGGATAAATGGATTCAGATTTGTTCCCAATCTGAAAAGAAAGCATGTTTATTCAACATCGGATAAATGGATTCAGATTTGTTCCCAATCTGAAAAGAAAGCATGTTTTTTTTATTTATCAAGTTTCTATTTTGGGCACAATGGAGATATATATAACATTATGGGCCTTAATGGATCAATTGTCGGGTAGCTTCTGTGTGTATAAGGTTCCTAGTCATGTTTGCCTACAAAAGGCATGTCTTTCTTTCTTTCCTTTTGTGGAGGCTTGAGAAAGTACCATGTACTTCTCTCAAAGCTAGAAATGCAGGCTTGGTTCTTTGATGTCTTTTTTTTGGCAATGAAACGCGGATGGTGGTTTCATAATAAACAGATAGCTATTAGTGACTGAAATTGCATCTTAGAGTGATTATCGACTACTGATACTTGCATATAGAAAGATGATAATAGTTTTATGATGATACGTCTATATATACCTCATCAAAATAATCAAGATTTTTTAAAGATATTTTTATAAAATCTAAGTATCAATATATTCGTATTTATCAATATTTTTATCTATAATACATAAAAAAAACCATTGAAAACCGATCCAATTGCCCGATGTGGGATATCCATTAATGGCTGAAAAAACTGGTATTGTATGGTGAGGAATTGAGCCATGAAAATTGGAATTTGGACATGCAAATAAAAAAAAAAAAGTTGTCAATATGCCACACAGTCTTTTATTAATTTACTCTACAAAATTTTAATTAACGAATACTAGTTTTTTTTTAATTATTATTTAAAATTTTTAGATAAGCCTAAAATATCCAATTCCGTATTTATTTTTATAATAATAAATATGAAAATAATATACATTAAATAATGTTATAATTTTTAAAATTATAAAACAATAGTACATATAATGTAGGTAAAATTAAATAACAAAAAATTTCTTTAGAATATATATTCATACTTAACTAGTTTTAAGTATATTTAATAAAATTAAAAATATTAATATATTTATATGAATTCATACTATAACATCATAGTTTTGACAATTGTGATTCTGGTCATATGCGATCTTATGTCCATAATTTAATTAGTGAATCATAATTTGATAACTTTTTATATTCAACCATGCCTGATAAAATATAGTTTAATTAGGGAATCATAATTTGATAACTTTTCATATTCAATCATGCCTGATAAAATAAATCTAAAATCCATCCTATGCGATTTTATATCCATTGTTCAATTAATGAATCATGGCCGATTTTGAAAACATTGACAATAACCCGAGAAAGCGAAGTAAATTGAAAGGCAAATGGTTATAGCACACTCATTGCTAGGATACCCACCCGAAAGGTGGGAGGTTGTATGCAACAAGTTACGTTCCTTAACTATATTGTTGAGCCAAATTATGATATTATTGTTAATTTAAGAGTTGGATGGTTGATGGAATCATGGAACCACCTGTTACTCTCAAACTAAAAAGATATCAACTAAGCCACGTCCAAGCCCAGGCCCGCGACAAAATCGAGCTGGATCAAAATTCCGTATAAGCCCATCCAAATTAAACTCTCACGTCTCCTTTTTTTTAAACTATCCAGTTCAGACACGCCCAACTCGTCATTTTCATTAAAAATATTTTTTATGCCTTAACGTTGTTATACTAAGAGAATATTTTTTTATGTCTCAACGGAGTGCGTGTTTGGAAGAGTGATTTTAGAAAACGTTTATAATTTTTCTAACACTTTAATAATAAAATTTTTAAGTGTTAAAATTATTGAAAGTGTTTCCTAAAATCACGGATGGGCTCTAAATACTATTGAGTTTTTTCCCTCTCCAACTCTAAAGCTATAGTTATGTTTAGTCGAAAATTTTGAGGAAAAATGTGAAAGAAAGAAAAAAACATATTTAAAATCAATTCATTTTTCTATTATATAAAATATTAAATAATTTTAAAATATATAAATAAAATTATATTGTTTTATGATGAAATCAAATGAGAAAAAAATAATTTTTTATCTTTTTTAAGTATATGTTTTATTTATTTATTATTATTATTACTTTTCGAGTATGGTAGCCTATTTTATTTCGATTTGTTATTTAAGGCCCCGTTTGACGAAGTTCAATTTGACGTAACAATAAAGAATTTACAATTGAAGAATTCTCTTCTAACTTTTAGGTAACCTAATTGCCCACTACTAACAACCATTCAAGTAAAGGCTTGTTTGTGGAGAAAAGAACCCAAACAAAGAAAACAAACAAAAGGCTAAGTTAGGAGAACCATATAATATAATATGATATAAAGAAATACCCATCAGACCTTTAATTACAAGACGCAACAGTCAACTAGCTGACAATCCACCATATCTACCCACAATAGAATTAATCATAAATACATATAAAAAAATATTATCCTACTGCTGCTCCAATAAAATATACTAGTAATTAAAAATAAATAAAAAATAAAAAAAAGGAGGCTAAAGCCTCATCCCCTCCGACCTCAATTTCGCCAAACTCAGTACCCTGTTGGGAACTCACAATTCCCAAATTCTGCAAAACAAAACAATTAAAATTCAAGTTATTAATTAATTTCGGATTTTAAAATGTGGAGAAAATTAGGAGGAATGATAATATACGTACTAGGAGTTTGCGTGACCACGTGTGCCGCACCACCAAAATTACACGTCCCAGCGCCACGTGTGTTCTTCTGATAGTAGCTGTTGAAGGCATACGAAGCGTGTGCCTCGAGGGTGTTAGGATTATAACACGTGGAACCTTCCTGAATTGGACGGCAGTCAGCCCCTCCCTCTCCGCAAGCATAGTCAAGCCCCGCTTGCAACTTCTCTGCCCCAGCCTCGCCGTTCGCCACGCACCACGTTTGCCCCACCGCTGCAGTGGTTACTTCTCCGGAAGCCGTTGGAGGTGAAGTCACCTGAACCTTGCTACCGTTATTCTGCGTTGACCCAAGAGCCTTCAAAGCCTCCATGGTTAATGGAATATTATAAACCTTCTCTTTGTTCGGATAGAACAAGCCATAGTTTCTCTCCGATGTGGGACCTGTTTTTTGGTTCTCGTTGAACAGCGCAAACAGGTAAACGTTGAGTGGTTCGTTTGGCCGCAACGGAGTGCCACCACCGGTGAGCACTCGTTTGATGAGATTGCCGTTGTAGGCGGCGGCGTTGTCTGTGCTGGCTCCGATTTCGTTCTCGTCGCCCTTGGAAGGCCAGCCAGTCTCGGTCACCACCACCGGAACGTCGTTGTATTGGATATTGGACATGGCTGCATAAACGGCGTCGAGTTGGGCTTCGAAGAGGTTGGAGTAGCTCAACCCGTTACCAGGATCGGTCACGTTAGCGTTCACGGCCCTGAAGAGAGCGTAGTCGAGGGAAATAACGTCGGAGTTGGCAGAGTAAGCGAAGAACGGGTACGCATTAACCATGAGATACGATGAGGTCTTGCGGAGAAATTCCAACATGGGCTTCATCACCGTTTCAATTAACTCAGGCTTGAACACCCCAGCTGAGGGTGGGTAAGAAGAATTCAGAGCACTGAGCGCTACGGGAGAAGAGATTTTGATGGATGAGAGGTTGTGTTTCACGAGTGATTTGTAAACATTGTTCATGGCGGGCACCAAGAACTGAGTTGTGTTATTGGGGTCGACGAAGACTTCGTTGCCAACAGCAATGGCTTCGATTTGAGTGCTGGGGTGATACTGGGCGATGTTAGTTTGGACCCATTTTTCGGAGAAGGATCCATCTGTGGCCGCGGCTGAGGAGAGGAGTTCATTAGGAAGTGCAACGACGACGCTTACGCCGGAGTTAGCGAGGGCAGTGAGGACCGTAGAGTCGGCGTCGAAAAGTTTCACTTTATTGATCCCTTGTGCCTTGAGAAGCTCCACCACTTGGGCTGGTTGTGGGAGATCATTCGCAATGCGCCCATAGTTGACTGCAACTGAACCACCTCCCTCTGCAAAAGGCAAATCATTAAATACAAACAAAAAACTCAGAAAGAAACAGAGAGAGAGACTGAGAGAGTTGAAGGTCGAAACTAAACCTGAAGGTGAAGAGAATGATAGTAGAAAGAGAAATGCGAAGATGAGGATTGCCATGCTCTAGTTCTAGAAAAACAGAGCATGAAAATGAGACAGAGAAGGAGAGAGCGACCCGGGGGATGATCTCTGTATTCGTCTATAGATATAAATACTGGATTGAGAGAGACACGAGAGAGTGGAGATAGTGGAAAAACGAGTGGGAAAAGGAAAGAAGGTCACGATCGGAGTTGTAGGCGCCGGAAACTGATGGGTCCCACGCATCAACGTGACTACTTTGGAGTGGACATATCCAAATCTAACGGCTCCTATTCCTAGTCTTTCTTCAACAGCGCGACTTGCGGACCCACAAACTCGACCGTTTTCACGACTGTCCTCCCCGTCCCCCAAAATTCCACCGTACTCCCCAACCTCATCACGCATGCCGTTCTCCCTCCCTACCAGCCGTCCACGTGTTCCAAGGCTTACACATTGCCCAAAAAAATCGAGTCCTCAAGGAGTTGGATCAGATGAGGTCCATCGTAAGTGATGGAACTCAGATGTATTTGATAAAATCCATTTCTAATTATGCATGACGATGGTACCTTGGAGAAAGCATCGAGATGCGTAATAAATTGGACCGTTGGAAGTCCCAGCTGTGCTATTTTCAGTTTGTACTAATAATAATAATAAGGGTAATTGCATCCTCAGCTTTAAGCCTTTAACCTATGGTGGTTAATTTCATTTCTTCCCTTTTTTTTGTCTTCACACATTATTAATAATAATAGTTGTCACCAAAAGGAATCATCTTTCCGTTGAATTCCTGAAATTATTTTTTGAGCACCATAATAATTTAATATAAAGTTTTTTATGTCCATAAAAATCGATATATGAGGTTAATCAACTCCAACAATTAATTGTTTAAACAAGAAATTACATTTACGAAAAATGAAATTAACCCTCGAAATTATTAAAATCTTTCATTTTTCTTACGGGTTTACCATTAATTCTCTATTAAAATAAAATAAAATAAAAACAAAAATATCACATCGTCCATCAAATTAAAATAAACCATCAAAAGGATATTTAAAAAAAAAGTTCAAATTTAATAATTAGAACAAAATGTCTACGTCACAGGTATGCAGTAGAGCCATAAGCCTTACCCACTAAGCATCAAAATAGTGTCGTTTTGCATCAAATGCATGGGTAGCGACTAAGTGACCATCCCCTATTTCTCGATCCTGATAAGTTTTTGGATTCTGTCAGTATCTCATTTGTAGTGTTGTGTGGAAAAATATGCTTAAGTACTAAGAAATCAAAATGTAACAATTTTTATGCTTCATCATCCTTAGAATTTCAACCTTTTGGGCTGAGTTCTATAAATCAGTCGAACGGAGAGTTTATACGTCCAGTTCATATTTAGTTTGCGGTTCAGATGTCGTGTTATATCGCTATTTAAATTTTATTATTTTATATTTATTATTTCATATCTTCATATATGTACCTTGATTTTATTAATCACAACTCTATCCGAGACCTAAATTTATTTTTACAAATATTTAACTCCCGTTTGGTAGCTATTTTTTAAAATAGTTTTGAAAAATAATTTTTGAGAATTATTTTTTTAATATTTGTAGAACAAAAATTTGTTAGGCAATGTGAAATATTTTTAACCTATTTTTAATATTCTTAAATATGTTTTAAAAATAATCTTTATATTTAATGCTTGATTTTTAATTATTCTTTATATTTATATAATTATTTTATAAAATAATCAAAATAATTGAAAACAATTGAAAACATGATGTTTTCTGTTTTTATAAATAAAAAATAAAAAATAGTAATTTTTTTTATAGGAATTATGGCTTTTCAGAACAATTTTCAATGTTTTATAGAATAAAAGTAGAACTTAAAATGTTTTTAGTCTATTTTATATTTTTAAATATGTTTTCAAAAAAGTTAATGTGTAGAGCTTTATTATTCATTATTATACATATTTGTATAATTATTTTTTGAAACAGTTTTTAAAAAACAAATGAAAATAACTAAAATATATTTTTTGAAAACATCATTTTTTTTTTTTTTTTTATAACAAAAAACAGAAAATAGAATTCTAAAAAAATGTTGTCTTAAAACATCCTATTTTATATTATTAAAAATAGAAAATAATTTTTAATTATCAACTGTATTTTTTGTTTTTTGTCTAGAGAATCAAAACATATTGTTCGTATAATCCAAACATGTTTTATAGAGAATAAAATATTTTTTTAATTATTATACATATTTGTATAATTATTTTTTAAAATAAATTTCAAAAAACAAGTGAAAACAATTAATATATATATATATATTTTAAAACATCTTACTTTTTATTCTTGATAACAGAAAACA
Source organism: Vitis hybrid cultivar (assembly GCA_022058775.1). Taxonomy (NCBI): domain Eukaryota; kingdom Viridiplantae; phylum Streptophyta; class Magnoliopsida; order Vitales; family Vitaceae; genus Vitis; species Vitis hybrid cultivar. The sequence continues at coordinate 17,493 of JAJJMF010029564.1, forward strand.
AAAAATAGATTTATGATTGTCAAATGTGTTTTCTAATATTTTTTCTAAAAAACAAAAAATTGTTTTAAAAACCAGTGTAAATGTTTTTTTTTCCCTCTCTCTAGATAATCAAAACATATTGTTGAAAACAGTTGTGAATCAGCTCATAGTTATCAAATACATTTTTTTTTTTTCTTTTTCTTCTGAAAAATAGAAAAATATTATCAACCCTTATATTTGAATGTTTTTTGGTAGTCTGTGTCAATTTTGAATTTATAATGCAGATGAGTCACCCCTGTCCTAGTTGATATGATTTCATTTTCATAGGCCAAGGAAAATTTTCAGGACTTACCCACTTGTTTGCTTTAAAATAATCAAATAATTGGGGCTATGGTCCTGTCACAAAATAAATCACTTGGAAATTTGTGGAAATTCTTGGACTATTAATTAAACCTATGCTTTTCGTGCCTAACGTTTATCATTTTTCCTTTCTACGAGGTGATAACTTGTGTGAATATTCTTTTGACTCTTAGGACTTTAAATTACATTTTATTTATGTTTGTTTTTTTGGAAAACTAGAGAGGAAATGCAAGGAAATAAAAATAAAAAACTCCACTAGGGTAATAGCTATGGTAGCCTCAAATCTCAATTCGAAAAAACTTCCTTCTCGAATAAGGAATTCCTGGCTACCTATGAAAAATCCTTTCATAATTTATATCAGTGTAAACCTTGCTTATAAAAAATTATCTTCTTACCAAAAAAGTTTCAGTACATCACTTTGGATGAAACAAAAACCAATAAGCGGGGGTATCCTCAATGTTGAGGAACATGTGCTAGATTATGAATTTGAACACAAAACAACATCTCCAGTATCAGTACCAATGAACATTCATTATCTAAACGATAAAAAATAAAAATAAAAATCTATTATATTCTCCTGTTATTTGTTATACATGGTATGAAATTATGGTTTTTAAATAATAAATTATTTTTATATATTTATTTAAATTTATTTCACTTATTTTTTTTAATTATATAAAAATTAAATAATTTAAAAATATATAAAAAATTAACTAATTTTAATCATATTTATTTATTTATTTATCGTATATTTTTATAATGAACTGTTCTTTAATACCTTTTATGAACCAAACGCAACCCATAATCGTTGAAAGCTTCTCCTCCCATATAAAACAACTTCTTCTAATTTTTATACAAAAAGGAAAATTCATGGGAGAAGAACACCCAAATCCACGGAATCCATATCTTAATTTGAGTACCAAACTTTATATTAATTTAGTAAAGCTAATTGTTTCCCAAACGTTTCTTCCTAATCACCAAGAGAAGAAGTTAGCAAGTTGGGGCAGTGGGAACGCTCTCCCAACCCCACATTGACTTATTTTTATGGCCCTTCTGACCTTATCGCTTCGACATTTATGCAGACCCAAAATATTAAACAAACTTGATGTATTGGTCTTCAATTTTGTCTCTCTCACACACCACTTTTCAATCAAGACTTAATGAAGATTGAATATCGACACCCACCAGAGGTCGGCAGAATTTGCTCACCAAAACTTCCGAGTATTGAAATATGAAATGTGTACACTTAGAAGATGAGGCATGGTGGTGGTGGGTGGAGACCACGATGAGGTTTAGTTTGCTTTTGCTTTTGCTTTTTCACCTAATGTTTGTAAAAAACTTTCGTGGGTTTGGCTTCGATCTTACCCCAACTATGCTTTTGTTGGGGAATGTCTAACAACTTTCTCCCAAATTTAGGTCGTGTGTGGTTGGTTATCTGGATATGTATAAGGAAAAAATGAAAAATTTGAAAGTATATATTTAAAATTAATAAATTATTTTTATATATTATTTTAAATTTATTTAATTTAATTTTTTCTGTATAAATTTTAAATTAATATTTATTTATTTTTATATTTTTCATAATAAATTCAAATATACAAAATCTTTCTTTTTTTTTTTAAATATTTTCTTTTCTTTTCTTGATAGTTGCATAATGCAAACATAGCCCTTAAAAAGGTCACCCCATGTGCTAAAAGAGTAACACGTGCACAAAACTCAATTTCTGCAAGTCAAAATTTTCATCGGTACATCTTGTAGTCTGACGTGTGTTTTTTTTTTTTTTTTTTTTTTAAATCTAAATAAAATTCAATGTAAGCTAAGTTTAAACAGTATTTAATAGTGTTAGCATTAAGTTGTTATTTTTAATTTTGTTTAAGCTATATTTGATTTCTAATAAAAAAAAATTAAGAGAAAGGAAAAAAAAAAAACATAAATTTAAATGTTAATAAATCATTTTTATACATTATTTTAAACTTATTTAATTTATTTTAATTTTTTATATAAAGATTAAATGATCTAAAAATAGGCCATTATCTAACTGATTTTAATTATGTTTAATTTCCTTTTTAAAATTAAAGAAAACCATTTTCCTTATGATTTTGAATTTTTTATGTTTATTTTTCTATAATTTTTATTATATCTTTGATAATTTTTTGGAACCATTTTAAAGCAAGTTGTTTCGAGTTTTCAGTTTTTTTGTTTTTTAACTTATCATTTTCTTTTAAGATTTTTTTTTGATGGAAAATTATTATTATTTTTTCATTAAGATTTAAGTAACTTATTTAAGATTCAAGAATATCAAATTAATAACTTAAAATGAGTTAACGACTTAATGATTTAATTTATTTCAACATCAAATTAATAACTTAAAAATTAAAATGGATATAAATTAAGTCATTAAACCACTTTAAGTCCTTAAATGATTATATAAAAAAAAATTTGTAATCTTATTTTGCATGCTTCTTTAAATTGATGTAAAAGTCTAGACATTTTTCTTGGGTCAAATTATAGTACTAGGATGGTATGATCCCTCTATTTTTTCAACCATTCGATTAAAAAATAGAAAAAAAAATGCCAAATTTCAGCCGTAGATTTCATATTAGTCACATTGAGGACTGATTTAATATGATCAAAGATATTATTCCACTCATTTGATGTGAATTGTTACGTCACAGACTCACAATGGAGTTGGGCGACAGAAATTAATTGGTTGGGCTGGCCCAAGGTGATCCAACTGGGCTTGAGAATTAAGGGCTTCAGTTATGAGTCAGTTGGGCTGACTGAGAATCATCCTGGGAAGAAAAGGGAAATTCAACAAAAAGAATTAGGAAAATATTCAGAGATACATTGTATAAAATACTTCTAGTTCCCATGTCTGCTGCAAAAGCATTTTAGTCAAGGAATTGGAAAAGAGAACAAAGGTGGTGTTTGTTTTTTTTTACTTAATTTTAAATAGAACTTTAATGCTTAATAGTGTTAAGTATTAAATTGTTTGTTTTTTAATATTTTATTTATATTAAACATTAAAAAGTAAAAAAAAAAAAAATTGACATATTACTTTTTTTTTTCTCGAAAAAGTCAAATATTTTGATTTTTTCTATTTAGCAAAAACTTTATAATAAATCATGAAAAAGTAGGAAAACAAAAAATTTAAAATCTGAAAGTAAATTATTTTCAGTAAAAAGTTATAAAAACAAATGCCCTTTTCCCTACTTAAATTATTGTGAACAAAATAAATTAATTAATTATTTTTTTATTAATCAAGATTAATATTTTTCTTAAAGCCTGTGGCATGATCTAGCTTTGAGAGAGTATGGTTTTAAATGGACACATAACCCAAGCATAAAATCTTGATTGGATTGTGTGGACCCCATATTTTAACACGATGCGTTTCCACTTGATAGCGAAACTCGCTTTTTTATTTGTTTAGTGAAAATTTTGATTTTTTGAAAAATACTTGGAGTCGCCACTTATTTTTGTTTTATTTTTTTAAGGGAAAAAAAAATAAGAAAGAAAAACCTAAAGTGTGACTCGAAAAACAAGTTTGTGAAAAACCGAGTCTGAGTCTGGGGTCAGGTTACTTATTGGGAAGGTACGGTGAAAGACCATAACACCCCTCTAAGCCCTATAATAAGGTCTCTACTAAATAAGGTGAAGCATATGTGACAATTGATAAGGAAAGTAATGGATACCAATGGAATGATCAAATAATAAAACGAATCATGCATAAAAATAAGCAAAGTGGGATTGAGATCGTACCTTAGCAGCAAGTAATAATGCGTTATCATGGAAACAAGGTTAGCTCAAGTATAAAATTATCACTTGCATATCAAGGAGCAAGACGAAGATCAGGTAATATTCATTAAGTATAACAATTGACAATCAGAAGAGGAAACTCATATGTGGGGCCCTGACCAAAACCCAATTTATCTTGCATGAATTAGTCTCACAAATTCCAATATTTTGGAATTATGAAAAATTCATTCTTGCTTATTTAAAATAAAGAGAAACAAAAAAATTATTTTAAAATCAAAGAAAAATGTATGAAGGTTCTTGCCAGAAAGAAAAAGGCAACAAGTTTATTAAAAACAGGATCTTTGGTGACCTTGAACCATAAGGAAAGATGAAAAGTGGTGGAATTAAAGAAATATTTGAAAATTGGAATGAAATTAAAATTATTTGAAAGAAAACTAAAGTTTTGAAATTTATTCAAAAATTGAAAGCTCGAAAATTATTTGAAAATTGGCGTTTTGAAAATTAAATTCAAGAATTGAAATTTTGGGAATTAAATTTGAAAGAAATTCGAATTTTGAAAATTATTTAAGAATTAGAGTTTTGAAAATTAAATTATGAATTGGAGTTTCGAAAATTAAATTTGAAAGAAATTGGAGTTTTAAAAATTAATTGAGAATTGGAGTTTTGAAAATTAAATTATGAAAATTGGAATCTTGAAAATTATTTGAAGATGGAATAAAAAAAATGAATAAAATAATAATAATAATAATAATAATAATAATGTAGACCCCTATTTGGGGCTCATCTTTCTTGCAGGTTATTGTGTCGGGTGGAGCAATCTTGGAGGGCCACATGTCGATTCCTGGTTGGTTGCCGTGGAATCAGGGTAGTGGAGTTGAGGAACAAATCAGAGTTGGACACTTATAAAAGAGGAATCAGAGAAGCGTTTTTTTTTTCGTTAGGGATAAGCGTATTCAGGCAGGAGGTGGTGGTACTTTTGTGGCGGGTTTTTGGGAGATATTTGAGGGGATGATTCTTTTAACTTGGAGAGGAAGCTGCCAGGAGGAGGGTATTCTATTACCTGGGGGTTTGGGGGAGTATTCAGTTTTGAGAGAGGTGAGAGGATTTGGTTGTAGGAGACAAGACATCCAGAGAGGACATAGAGCTTGAAGGAGAAGAAAGGAGAGGTATGGCTACCATGGATCCCTGGATTTACTTTATCGGTATATAGTCTCATTATTTTTCTCTCAACAGTTTCTGTGGATTGTTTGATTATGTGTTTAGTTTCATGAGTCATATTTGAGTTATGGGTTTATTACTGTTATATCATTCACTTCTCTGGGTTGTTTTGAGAGTAACACAACTCTGTTTTAGCTTCACCATATATCATGTAGGAGTCTTGTTTTGTTTTCATTTTTATGAGGTGCACTCTAGTTCACCCACCTACAGCTAAATCTGTTGATCAAAGCAAGAAACATGGTTTGGGTTGCTTTATTCTGCTTTGTCGGTTTGTGCTCTGTTTTTGTTTCTATATTCCCCTATTTTTGGTATCTTGCCTTATCACATATCAATTTGCATCTCCCCACCTGAGAAATTCGGACACCGCAGACATAAAATATTGGCTTGATGGTGAAAAGGGTTGTAGCGGCTCTTTAGGTTGTGAGAATGCTGAAAATGGGTTGTGAGTTTTGTTGCCAGAAAATCTTAGTTTATGGGTATTGATGCAAGAAAATCTCAATTTGTGAGTGTTGAAGGTTATTGAAGTTTTTTGGTTGGGTAAAGGTTGTTTTAATTATGAAGAACGAGGCTCTTTCCATCGAATTTTGCTCATTAAACAGGAGAAGATGGTGTCAACCTTCGCATTCCAAACAGAACGCTTCTGCTTCAGCAACATGTAGTTCAACAAATGAAATACTTGGGGAAGTATCGGAATGCTTGGCTAATGGTATTATATCGGATTATGATACCCTATCAATGGGTTATTCCTCATCAAAGTAGAGTGGGTTCGAGACCGATCCTTTAAACAACCATGGCTTGCACAAAGCATCTAATGTCGTTTTCACTTCTTTGCCAACAATGCATTTGAATGAACAAGCACTCGACGCGGAGGTTGAAAGCATGAACAGTCAACGTATATTTTCTTCTGATCCTAGTGGAGGAATGTGTTTTAAATCTTATCTTGTGCTCATCAATTGTGGATAGTCAATTCAATCATTTGCAAACAAAAATGTTCTTTCTCCCTATCAGGATGAAGGTAGTGCTCAGAGAAATTATTTTACTCCACACTGGTCTATTGAGGCTGTTAACAAAGCTTTAGAGAAAGACAATGCCTTCAGAGCATCATTTCGCGTGAACGCATACCATAGACTTGATGCCTACTGCGCCATAGATGGAGTGAAAACAGATGCTCTCATTAGTGGACTTGCTTCTCACACTACCCATTACATCCATGAGAACCAACACCCTTCATGCCTATCATACCCTACTCATCACCACCCGTTTCTCTGACCACATCCCACTTATCCCATCTCATATCTTCCATACCCATTAACGTGTTCACCATCACTAATTCTTTCTACATTTCGATACCTATTAACCCATTTCGTCTTTCACATACCCATTACCACATTTCTCTCTCTACACCACACCACGTATCCATTCTACTCTCCATACTCCCTCATGCATTTCCATTATTCATATACCCCCTAAACCCATTTCTTCCCACCTTTGCATGGTCATGCATGGCCACATTATGCCCATTCCGTACTCATACCCGTTTCATGCCCACATCCTCTTACCCATATTCATACCCATTTTTTTATATACCCATCGAGACACTCACTGTTCACTTCCTATTTCATCTCACTGCCATTCCACCTTTCATACCCCTCACATGTCCATTTCTCTCACTATCTAACCTTCATTCTTTCTCTATCCACCATGCACTTACATCTTCATCCATCTCTTCAACCTCTCTTCCATGCATACCCATTTTTTTATCCCACGTATGTCACCACCTTCATGAAACCCTACATCATCATTTCTCTATACCGAGTCCATCATACCCAGTTTCTCTCTCTAACTTCTACTCCTCATCCCACCACCACACCCTTTTTCCTCGTCGTTCCCTCCATTTAAACTCTCTCCCATTCTCTCTCATACACATGCATCCTTCATGCAAACTTACTCCCCATCTCGGCATCTTCGAAACTTGGCGGCTCCATATTGAAGGATGGATAATGGTAGAGATAATGGCAGTACAGACTGACGTAGAGGTTTCAAAGATCCTGATCTTGGTTGGAGCAGGATACACAAGTATGATCCGGCTCAAGAACGGTTCACTGGTCAGCAATGGAGGTCAAATAGCTAGCCTTAGTATGACAAATAACTATTTTGAATGGGAATTCTGGTTGATTTGGCCACATAGCAGCACTTGCAATCCGAGCTGCCACCTTGGGGCATTAGGATGTGCTTATGTGTGGGTGAGGGTCATTGTTGAGAAACCTTTTGGATGGGATTCAGAATCATCAGCTGCTTTGACAAATGGCCTCAAGCAACACCGAGCAGAGGATCAAATTTTCAAGATGGGCCACTATCTTGGAAAAGAGTTGGTAGAAAACTTATCTATTTTTCGATTCACCAACCTCATTTATGAGCTTTTGTAGTCAAGGCAATATAAGGGTTGTGCAGTTTGTATTCTTTGAATATTTTGGTATCAAAAGACGTGGGGGGGTACTTTGACAATTATGGGATAATAAGGGGTATAATGCAGAATCATCTGTTTCAAATACTCGTCCTCTTTGCTATAGAAACCCCTGACAGTTTGGATGTAGAAGATATTAGAAATGAGAAGGTTAAAGTTCTTTACTCAATGAAGCCTCCGCAACTTGAGAATGTGATTATAAGGCGATACACGAGCCATACAAAAGGAAGGTGTTACATACCTAGCCCACACTGATGACAAGACTGTGCCCAAAGATAGCCTAACCCCAACATTTGCTGTTGCTGCTCTCTTTACAAATAAGGCCAAATGGGATGAGGTTCCATTTCTAATGAAAACTGGTAAAGCATTGGATACTAAGGGGCTAAGATAAGGATACAGTTTAGGCATGTGCCTAGAAACTTATATAACCGAGTGTGGCTCATGCTCTGGGTTGAAGGTGCATGAGAATCCTTGGGCTTGGCTTGCTGTTATCATTGGTGGAGTTCTTGAGAATGTGGTGTGACCTGCAACACCAAAAGAACCCTTAGGCCATCACAAGTAGACATGATATTTTTTTCACTGAGGATGGGCTACTGACAGAGCAGACCTGGTTGTACCCCGAGTTTGACCCAGTGTGGTCATTCCTCACCATCTCTCTCACTTATGCATCTCTGCATGGCCACCTTTAGGCCATGTGTCATATTCCATTTCCGCATCCTCTGAATTTGAAAATAAATGCCCTAAATCTCATTTTGTAAATTATTTCTCAAATTCCGGTCTTCAAATACTCTCAATTGTCCCATCTTTCATCCTTAGAGTTTTAGGTCCTAAAAGTCCGATTTCTCAATCAAATTTTGCTGTCATATTTCTTTCTAGCAAGCAATTTTCACACCTCCTCTATTTTAAAATGTTTTAAAATAAATGTGGATTTATTTTCGTAATTCCAAGTGATGCAATTTACGAAATTAATTCACTCAAAAATAAATTGAGCTTTGGTGTGGGCCCTACATCAAAGAATTTTATTTGAAATAAAAATAAACTTGAGTGAAGTGCCATATGCGCCATTGATGATTTCGCATTATGTTTAGTGACATGTGCGGCATATTTTATGCTCATTCTTGTATATTAACCCCATTTTTTTATAGCACATAGTGACTCGTTGACCATGTACGCACCCACTCTCACTCTGGTCCTTCTCTATGCATGTTCTGATTCTCATATGTGCATGATTGTTCTGGGTATCCATTGTTTTCTTTACCATTTGTCATGATTACTTCATTTTATTAGTAGAAACCCATTTTTAGGGACTTAGAGGGGTGTTACGGTCTTTACTGTACCTTCCCGATAAGTAACCTGACCTCCGAACCCTATCCGATTTTTCACAGATTACATTTTTCAAAATAAGGAGTCCTACTTAGGGTTTTCCTTTTTATTTTGTTTACTATTTGAAAATAAAACAAAAATAAGTGGCGACTCTAAGTCATTTTCTTAAAAATAAAATCATTTTCAAAATAAAAAGTGAGTTCGCCATCGAGTGGAAGCGCATGAGTAGAAATGCAAGGTCCACAAATAATAATAATAAACAAATGTGAAAATTGGAATTTTGAAAATCATTTGAGAATTGGAGTTTTGAAAATTAAATTATGAATTGGAGTTTTGGAAATTAAATTTGAAAGAAATTGGAGTTTTGAAAATTAATTGAGAATTGGAGTTTTGAAAATTAAATTATAAAAATTGGAATCTTGGAAAATTTATTTGAAGGTGGCATTTTAAAAATTAAATTTGGAAATTGGAATTTTTGGAAAATTTATTTGAATGTGGCATTTTAAAAATTAAATTTGGCATTTTGGAATTTTGGAAAATTTATTTGAGGATGGCATGA
>JAJJMF010029565.1:12244-27918 GCA_022058775.1 Vitis hybrid cultivar
TGGGCCAAGTGTATCTAAATGGATCTAGGGTGCCTAAGTGTAAAATAGGGCTGCCAAGTGTCACAATGGAGTTAGATAAATCCCTCAACCAAAGTCCCTAGGTGGCTTAGAAAAGATAGACTATACGAGTAGCAATGGGCCACCAATGAACTGATGTAAAGTAACGAACAAATACCTAATAGGACATGTGCTAGGAGGACAAAATAGAGGGTCTACAAATATGCCCTTCTTCGGTAGAGATCACGAGTGTAGGGAATGTGAGTATAAATACAAATAATGAGTGGAACAAAGTGAACTATACCGAAGAACTAAAAGAAAAGGACCAGAGATTTTGTCCTAGCACATGACGAGAGTAAGCTCGGAACATGGGGTCGTAATAAAAAAAATGGAACAACTCTATGTCGTGAGCTCAAGGCTCTACGTGAAAAAGGATGACTCTAGGTCATAAATGAAAAAAGACTCTGGGTCGAGAGCTCTAGGCTCTAAATGGAAAAGAAATTACTTTGGGTTATAAATGAAAAACGACTCTAGGTCGAGAGCTCTGAGCTCTAAATGGAAAAGAAATGACTCTGGGTCATAAATGAAAAATGACTCTAGGTAGAGAGCTCTGGGCTCTTAATGGAAAAGAAATGACTTTGGGTCATAAATGAAAAACGACTCTGGGTCGTGAGCTCTAGGCTCTAAATAAAAAAACAAAAAAAAAAAAAGACTCTGGGTCATAAATGAAAAACGACTTTGGGTCAAGAGCTTTGGGCCCTAAATGGAAAAGAAATGACTCTAGGTCATAAGTGAAAAACTACTCTAGGTCAGGAGCTTTGGGCTCTAAATGGAAAAGAAATGACTTTGGGTCACAAATGAAAAATGACTTTGGGTCAAGAGCTCTAGGCTCTAAATGGAAAAGAAATGTCTCTGGGTCATAAATGAAAAAACGACTCTAGGTTGAGAGCTCCGAGCTCTAAATGGAAAAGAAATTACTCTGGGTCATAAATGGAAAACGAATCTAGGTCGAGAACTCTGAGCTCTAAATTCAAGAAGAAGATTTAGAGAGGTTAAGCTGAGCAGAGGAATGGAAGCTTGGTATGGTAGACGAGTTTTCTAACATTCAAGGGTTTGAGTGAGAGCTGAGAGGAGGATTCCTGGGGGGAGAAGGAGAGCAAACAGATTCTAGAAAAGGTATGAAATGGAGGGAATGAGAGGTTGTGAGAAAAACTATTTTTGAGAGAAAGAAGTAAGGAAAGAAAGAGTCGGACACTACAACAAAAATAATTTATGGTGTCACTATTTATGGTGTCACTTTTAAAATAATGACATCATATGACTTAAAATTCATAAAGGTGACACATCATATAAAAAATTTTAATTAGGATAGATGATATTAATTTTAAGTTTAGTGTCAGTTTTTAAAAAGTGACACCATATAAAATGAAAATTTTAAAATATTATAACTAAATGGACCCACTTTGAGAATAATGATAGAATATAAAAAAAAAACTCATTGTTTCCACATTCCCACAATCCAAAAAAATCTCATTCCATAACCCATAACCATAACTTTCTTCTACCTCTCTTCTCACACCCATAGTTCACACACAACTGATCTTCTCTACTTCGTGGACTCTCAGGTAACCCAAAATCTCTTAGATCTATCATTTTTTTTTTTATTAATGCCAAAATCTTTATTAGCACAATTGATTTACATTCATTGATTTGGTATATTTGTAATGTAGATTGTGTAAATAGTGTTTTTTTTATTGAGTTGCAGGAAAGTAAAAATTAGGTTTAACATTCCACCATATCTTTTGTTTCATTGTTAAATCCATAAACCCCAAAACGAATGAAAATAAGATAAATGAATGATTTTTGTAATATCTTTCATACTCAAAATGAGGGATAAATATTTTACAGTATGAAATTTTCTTTTGATCTTACAAGAAATTTCTTTTGATGAGATTTTTTGTTTGTTTTCTAGGAATATTATAGTATATTGTGATGAGGATATGTATCGATGATATTTGAAAAATAATTTTTTAGAAAATTATTCTCAATATTGTCATCTCCCACAAAAGGAAAAATGAAATAGTTTCCATATCATGTTAGAGTTTGTTTAGAATGTTGGAATTAACAATGAGAAAATAATTTTATTTTCTATTTATTAATGTAAATGAATTGTTTTTTAAAATTCAAATAGGAATGAAAAATTTTATAATTATAAAAATGATCAAATCTCATATTTTGATTTTTTTTTTTTATTCTTTTACATGGTATTATGGTTAATATCTCATCTTGTTCTATTCATATTTTTTTTTAATTCTTAAAATATGTTTTTTGTTTTTTATTTTTACCTTCTTTTCTTATTGTTTTTATATGCGTTCACCAAAATTTAGAGTAATTTGAGATTGATGATGAAATTTCCCTTTCAAGGTTAAAAAATTTCTATAAAATCCTTTTATTACATAAATTTTCCTTCCATAAAACTTTTTTTTTTTTTTGAAAAAGATATTTTATAATTTTCTTTTGATTTTCTATGAAATTTCCTTTAATTTGTTTATTTTCTAAGAATATTATAATATGTTGTGATGAAGATATTGATTGGTAATATTTGGAAAATAATTTTTGAGAAAATTATTCTCAATATTGTCATCTCCCTCAAAAGAATTCTAAAAATTTGTTTTATTTTTGTCTTCTTTTCTTATTGTTTTTATATGCATCGACCAAATTTTGGAGTAATTTGAGATTGATGATGAAATTTTCCTTTCAAGGTTAGGAAATTTCTATAAAATCCTTTTATTACAAAAAATTTTCCAATCCCTTCCATAAAACTCTTCATTTTCTTCATTTTTCTTTTTTCTGAAAAAGATATTTGATAATTTATTGCTCTAAAGAATATCAAAAGTAAAATTTAAAATATTGAATATCTTTTCCTTTGGTGTTTTTAATCTTTTATTATTTTTATTTGAACATATTTTTCATATCCAGATTTTTTATTAATTATTTTAATTAGAAAAAATAAATATTAATTGGAGTTATGACTAAAAAATTAATAATTTTTATGAAAGTTTCTTTAATTCTTTCTCATACTAATTTTTCTCTTAATATTTTTTAATAATGAATTAGGTTTTTTGTCTTATATACACAATCTTAAAGCTTGTTATACCCTCTCATATTAGTAGTTGAAAACATTTTTATATTTTGTTACTAAAATTTTATTTTATATAATTGAGATGAAATTTAATGGACATTGTTATTTCACAAAATGAACATTAAAAAAATATTGAAATTAAAAAAATCCTTCCAAGAAATAAAAAAATATATAAAAAGAATTAAATGTTAAAAATGATTTTTAAAAGCACAATGAATTATAAAAAAAATAAATTTAAAAAGTGCATATTTTAAGTGGAAGATTACTATTTTCTAAAATTTTAGATTTATTTTTTGATTTTCTAGTTTTGCTTTATTTTTTATTTTCTTGAATTGTTTTTATTTGAGTTCAAATGTGATTGCTTTGTTATGAGATTCATTAAAGAGATAATTGCTGATTCTACAATTATTGTATTAAAGGTTTTACTCATTTAATGAATTGTACTTAGTTTCATACTTCCAATTATTATGATATTAATGTTATTCTCATTTGATTTCAGTTTTATGATATATATATAAAAAAAAAAAACATATTTTCAGGTAGAATTTGATGAAATTAGAGGAGAATTAACTTCTTTTGCGTTATAACTAATCATGAATCATATTGATAAATCATGATCATGCATGGTGAGTCCCTTAGTTGTTATATGAATTTTCCATTGGTATTGTATAACATTACTTATTCTTTACAAATTATTTTTATATCAAAATGGGAAAAAGAAAAAAAAAAACATTAGTACTTAGATTTGTTTATTTTTTATAACATCAATTAATTTTTATTTTCAATAAAACTCTAAATCTCATTAAACTATGAAATGCAGGTATACACTCTTGGGAAGACATTATGAAGAATAAAAGGAAAGGAGAAAGAAACAACAACATTTTGGGTTTTTAGATGTGACTCTTATGTCATACATTATAGGACATCAATGTTACTTTATTTGGTATTGAGAATTTTGGGTTTTTGGATGCAACTCTTGTGTCATTTTATGATTAGCCAGTTTTATGCATATGAAATGCAGGTATACATGAATGTTGGAATGCTTAACATTTCTAAATCATATTTTAATATATATTCACTTTTCTTTTTTAGTTTCGGTGGGTTTGATGTACTATCATTTTGTAAACATTTGATATACAAATATCACTGGATGATGTAATGTATTATAGGTTAATCCATAAGCATTACGAAAATATAAATTAAATGTGATATGATTATTATATTTATGGACAAAATATACACAAGTTGATCTTATTTGTTAATAAGCATTACAAAAATCAATAGGCTAATTAATAAAAAACAACCATATCTTCCATAATCATTTACAATGATGTGACACCATAACTCAAAGGTGATGCATTTAACGTGACACCATAACTAAAAGGTGATGCATTTAATATGACACCTTATATATCTCATGCAACTCTATATCAAATTAAGTATAACTAAAAATACATGGTGTCGCTTCTGAATATGTCACCATTTATCTACTTTGGTGTCGCTTCCAAATACGTCACCAATTGGTACCCTCTATGGTGTCAGTGGATAAGGTGACGCTATGTTGTAGCGACACCCTATGTTTATAGTGACTTACTATAAATGTCACAATATCTCTTTTTTCTTGTAGTGGGAAGAGAAAAAGTTGAACAAGCTTTACTTGAGGAGCTCATGTATGGCCACTATGGATATCCTTACTCTGGATTTCTTTGTTTTCCTTCCTTGTCATTGCTGATTTTGAGTGTCATTTATCGTTGGTTTGGGTGTGGATAGTCACAGGCCACACAGATGATGTTCTTGACCTCTTTGTAATTTGGTTAAAGTTGATTCATATTTTATTTCTTTTGGCTCTGTTTAAGCAAAATTTATCTCCATTGTAGCTTTCCTGTAGAATGACTAAATAATACACGTGCTCTTCTTTTAAAATTCATTCAAATTCACTCACCTATGTTTAAGCCCATTGATTTTAACATGAAACATGGCTTAGTATAGTATTTGGTTATTAATTTATGTTTCTTTCATTTGTGCTTTGTTCTATGCATCCCATTCACCATCTATTGTATTATTGCTCTATTGAGCTGGCCATTCTTGATACAATGGAGAAATGGAAAGTGGGCTAGTGAGAGGTTTTGGTTTGGTACATGGTGTTATTGGGCATTTTTACTCATCCAGTGGTCTCAAGAGTGCCTCATATGGAATGGAATGCTTTATACACAATGAAAGACTCAAAAACCTTGGGTGATTTTGGTAACCGCATGTCTATTTTGTTCATTCTTTCCCATGTCATGTTGTCAAATGATGATAAAGAGTGGGTTTCATCCACCTACAAAAATGGTGATAATCATGAGCTAGAAAATGAATGTGTTTCGAAGTATCATCATAGGTGACAAATTTAATTTTAACTGGAAGTATTGCAGAAGAAGGTGATTCCCGAGATGAAGAGAACTGATGAGCATGATACAATCAAGTTATTAGATCTGAATATCTCACTCCAAATTTCCCGATTATAGATCCATAGGATTGGACAATGATGTTAATTGGTTGGTCGGACGACTAGTGAGGTAATCCATTGAGCTTCATCACTCCATGTCTCTTGGTGGTGATTTCTTAAAAATTGCCAATCACATGAAGCTTTAGGCCCGACTTCATGAATCTCATGCCATTCGTTGTTCAGTAACAGCACCCATGACAACTGTAGAAGGTGCATTCAAGACTTTCAATAGCCCATCTTCAAAAGCATAAAAGGAACAGTAGGTCTTGTGGGGATCTGATTTTTTTTTCCTTAGAGAATTTGCAGCTGAAAGTCTCCATCCTCTTGTGATTTACATGAAAACTAGCAACTGTATCACTATGTTGGACCCTTTTACTTTGAAGCACTATATCTGCGCTCATAACCTACTGAAGCAATAAGTGGAAATACCCATGGGTATTGGATGCCCTCTTTTCCATCACTACATGCTTCTATGGCCATGATGCTATTGAATCGGTTTACCGGACATGGTTCACTCAGTCAAACTTTGGGTGGTTAAAGCCATAACGTGAAATTAATAGGTTGTAAGATGAGGCTATAATGGAATACATATTGCATAGGTTAATAGAAATCATCATGAATGCTAGGTGATCGCGTTAGTAATCTGAGAGTAGAACGACACAGAAAAGAAATTCAACAGTGGGCAATTTTTTATTAAGCTTAGCAAGTGGGTTTTCCATGGAAGAGGTCCTCATAAGTTTATGAACGTTAGCTACCAACGGGGTTAGGAAAGTAGATGAGCCTTCAATGTAAATGACTAACCATTGGAGCAAGGCCAAATTCCGCCTTTAGATTTGTTCAAACTTCAACATCAAATTTTTGAAAGGCGAGAGTTTCTAAAACATGAAAAGGAGTTTACTTTGACATGGGTCCCATTGATGTAAAAATGCACCTAGCATCATTTCTATCTCCCCATCCTCCATACATACTACTTTCAGCTCATCTCCCATCTCCATACCCATCACCTTCCTATCCTTTGTACCCACCGAACTAATCACCACACCACACCACACCACACTCAGCTTGTCTCTTATACTATACTCACCACCATCCTTCATACCCACGAATTACTCCTCATTCCTACACGATACTCACCACCTTACCCGCCTTTAGCTTCTTCCTTTTCCTTTCTCAACTTTGGTCATGCATGGCCACGTTTTCTTTCTATGTATTGAGCACCCATCTCTCATTTCAATTCATGTTCTGTATTCAACCCAATCCCATTCTTCATGACAATAATTTCATGACTTCTATCCTAAGGCTCAAAAGTGGACCTTATGTTGAACCCAAATTGTGGTGAGCGCATACCCCACATGTGCCCTGACACCATCGCAGACCCGAAGACTATGCAACATGTGAAGGATGACTATGGGTACTCTCATGAAACCTGTCACGACCCAAATTCCGAGTGACCCAAAATTTGGCCCATGACCCCAGGTCAAAGGTTTAACCCTAAGGGTTCCTCTTAATCCACACTGGCAATCAACCCAAATGCTTTGAAATGTTTTTTTCTCTACACATAATCACACTAAAGCTCCCTCCAATTAACAATCCAATTTATCAACATACTAACCACTACTTAAAAGCAACCAAATATAATAATTATCACTATTAAAGTCCAGAAATAAGAGTTCACAATTGACCAAATTAATCAAAATAAAGTCTTCTTACAAAAATATAGTTTCAAAGTTTGCTAATACAAGTCCCAAAATAACCAACATAACAAATACACTACAATCCACTAGGTTGCTCTAAAATCTCCTAGGGCATCCTAAAGCCCTCCCTGCCCCATCTATGGATCCTTAAGAGTCACATCTGCGTCTAAAAAGATATAAGAAGAAAGGAGTGAGCATTCCACATTGCTCAGTAGGGTGCCTTACACCCAAGGGGTTAATTGGGATTATTAAGTTCCAAGTGAACATAAAAGAAACATTCCACCAGCATTGGACAACTCACATATTTTAAAATCTATAATTATAACAATTCCACGATTTTCAACTAAATGAAATGCATATGGATATGTGGCACAAAGTCATACAATGCATTGTCATTCTCGAGCTTTCAACGTAGGATACATGCCCATACCCAAATACACTCCCTATTCGGAGTCTTCCTGAGGTAAATTTTTGGGTTTTTCACCCTGGGGATCTTTCTCCCTTCTTAATTCGCCTCACACGGGCCTTTCTTTTCATTAATATTTCATTTTTCTTTCTTTTTCCATTTCATGCTCTTTTCTCAATTTTTATTTTTCGTTCACACAACCATGATGCAAATGAAATGCAATGAGGTTAATTATCCTCCTTCACAAATATCATAATATCCAATAAAAATTTCCAACTAGTCCAAATATCATTGAAATTACAATCATATCAAAATGCCATAATTTTCCAACACCCCAATGATTCCAATAACCAAATATAATTATTTTCTCCACTACAAAATTACCAAAAAAACCAAATAAATTTTCAATAATTCAAATCTCAATTGAACATAATATATACCAAAATTCCATAATTTTTCCATAACCCCAATAATTCCAATAATCAAATATAGTTATTTTCTCCGTAATAAAATTACCAAAAGCAATCAAATAAGTTTCCAATAATTCAAATCTCAATTAAACATAATCTATACCAAAATTCCATAAATTTCCAACAACTCCAATAATTCCAATAATTAAATATAATTATTTTTCCACAATAAAATTACCAAAAATATTCCAATAAATTCTCAAAAATCTACATATTAATAAATTATAATTTATATCACAATTTCATTTATTCTCAACAATCCCATTAATTTTAACTATCCAAATACAATCATTTATCAACCAAAAAATTTTCCACTATCACCAAATTTCCAAAAAATATTCCCAAATCATCCAATAAAATTTATTGTATCACAAATATTACTTATTTAACTCCTAACAACAAAATCTATAATTTTTTTCAAGAAAAAAAACATTTAATTTAAGTTTTAGGGTTAAGTCTCCCTACCTCAGATCTACCAATTAGACAATTGAAAGCAAAATCAGACACCGTAGAAACATTTCTCACGTTGAGTAGAACTTTCCTTCAAAATTTCATGCGAAACAAAGCTCGTTTGGTTGACCAAATGGTCGGCCAAAGAATGGCGGAAATTTTTTCTCCCCTGCACGAGCTCACTGCCCCTCCCCTTCTGCCACTTCTCTTTTTTCTTTTCCTCATTCCCATTTTTAATTCTTTTCCTTTCCTTTTGTTTCTAAAGCCTCCCAACCACCAGTGCCCACGATCTAAACACCACTCAAAAGCTTTAACCCTATTTGGTTTCCTTTGTTTTTCTTTTTCAATTCATTTTCATTTCTTTCATTAATTCATTTTTTTTCGTTTCACCTCATTTTCATTTTTTGAACAATACAAAACACCATCCAAAAAATTTTAATTTTCTCAAATTTATTATTAAACAAATTAATTTAATTTTCTTTTCTTAATTAGTTCTAGTTAATTTTAACTAATTCATTTTTCTTTTCTTTTTTTTGTTTTTGAAAATTTTCAATTTTTACGATCCTAAGAAATTTTCTACTATAAAGCTAATGTGACAAAAAAATTCAACTCGCTTAATTGACCAACAAAATATTTCAAATTTTGCCAATCCAAAATTAACATGTTCTCCAATCATTTTTTTTTTTTTTTTTTACTTTTCAACCATTGTTCAATAGAAGACTTTTCAAACTAGAAATTCTAACGTGGCCTAAAATACCTTGTCATTACAAACTTGAACAACAACTACTATAGGGACATTGGATGACAAGGGGCTTGTTGATGGTAAACCACATCTACATGGGTTTTGACATGGAACCCATGTTCAGACGTATCAGTTTGCTTCAATGTTATCTATTATCAAGAAATGAGCGCCTTCAGTAAATCCCAATATGCTTATCTCTCATCCAATCAGATTTGGACTAGCTTCGGACATTTTCGACCTTTCCAACCTTTAATATGAAATTTTGGACTCCAAGCCAAACAACCCCATGTTTGAAATCTCTGCACCAGCTCACCTTGATGCCATATTGGTGAAGTAGAGGTGGAGTCTCGTGAGATCATATAGAGAGAAAGATTCTTATGTCAATAAGAAGTAGTGTGTGGTGATCTTCCTCATTTCCTTTTTCTAGAGAATTGTTAATGATGAGAGGCTTCTATTGAACGTTGGAAATATGGCCTCGTCAATCTTGAAGTTCAGGTAACTTGCTGTTTTCGCCTCTCGGGTTAACCCAACTTAGATCTCTGGAAGTTTGTTGTTAACCTCATGTCGTTCCCTCGCCTGTACTTCTTCATGGTCGGGTTTGCGCCACTCACATCCCATGGGTTACAGTAATATCGCATCCTTACATTCCCGAAGCTCACTCGACTGACGTGGGACATAAAGAACATAATGTGTGTTGCTGATCCTCACCATGGTAAGTGCTTGACTACTTCAACAAAGTTCCGAGGTAGGATGGGCATCAAGAAAGAATTGAGCAATGTGGTGGTGAAGAAGAGTTGCTAAAGATGAGAACTTTCATGTTATTTTCACGTTTTTGAACCATGAACAACTCCTAGAAAGAAAGCTTTGAACCATCAAGTGAAAATAAGACCAGCTCATCTTCTAACCAGATTCTAGAAGGAGCACTACCTAGTAAGGACATTGTTGTCATAATGGAAGCAAATACAAGGTCTATTTTAACAATCCAAAGGGGCCTTTGGAAAGAAGTCCTACATGGGTGACTTATGTGCTGCCAGGTGTAAATAGGCAATGAGTTGGTGCAGTTCATGGAGAACCCAGTCCCTCTTTTAAAGTGGAGATTCATTACTTCACTTTCAGGAGCTGGTAACTCACTAATAACATAGAGCACAGTGCAAGCAAATAGTGAATGACAAGTCAATAGCGGCATGGGAATTTTCATAAGTGGTAAAGTCAGTAGTCATGAGCTTTAAGCAAGGGCACTTCAAAATTTTAGAATAAATGATACCCTTCAATATGTGGGTTCAGTTGTGGAAGATGCAAACTATTGACATTGGAAAGATGAGTAAAAATTAGGACAACCCTCATGGTGCAAAACCTAAAGTAGGTAGACTCAACACAGCGTCAAAAGAACCCCTGTTATGAAATGTTGATAATGTCTTGGCCCAAATCAACCATTGAATCTTAAATGTCCAACAACATCTTGACCTTATAAGGCATCTTGAACCCCAATTAGAAGCATTTCGACATGTCCTCCTCTCACATGCATAAAAGCTCTCCGTGCATGGCCACCTTTAGTGGGCCATCCTTGAAGTACACGTGCCCTTATTCTTTTTGATTTTTTATCCTCACGCGTCAAAATTTGATTTTCACAAATCCTCTTTTAAATAATTTTCAAAATTCCGGTTTTTCAAATAATCTTATTTCCGTTTTAATTTTCAAATAATTTTCGAAACTCTGATTTTTAAATAATTTTCAAAACTCCAAATTTCAAATAATTTTCAAAACTCCAAATTTCAAAACTCCAAATTTTCAAATAATTTTAATTCCACTCCAGTTTTCAAATAATTTTAAGTCATTTCTTGTCTTATTCCTTCCTCAGGGTTTAGAGTTTCCAAAAATCTTGTTTGTAATAAACTTGCTACCTTTTCCTTCAGGTAAGCACTTTCACAAATTTTCTTTGATCTTCAAAATTTTTTTCAATTTTCTCGATTTTTAATAAATATGAATGAATTTTCATAATTCCAAAATAATGGAATTTATGGAATTAATTCATGCTAAAATAAATTGGCCTTTGGTGGAGGCCTAACATCCATGATATTTTCTTTAAAAATGATTTGAGTGAAGTGCATAATTGCATTGAGGATTTCTTACTCTATTTTGTGACACATGCGATATATTTTGTATTCATTATTATGCACTAATCCCGTTTCATGATAGCACACTATTACTTGTTGTTAAGATACGATCTCACTCCCATTTTGCTTATTCTCGTGCATGATTCATTTTATTATTTGATCATTTCATTGGTATCCATTGATTTCCTTATCAATTGCCACACTTACCTCACCTTATTTAGTAAAGACCCGTTTTTAGGGACTTAGAGGGATCCTACGGTCTTTTACCATACCTTCCCAATAGGTAACTTGACTCTCGAACTCAACTTTGGTTTTCCTCAGATTGTCTTTTCCAAATAAGGAGTCACACTCAGGGTTTTCTTTCTTATTTTGTTTTCCCTTAAAAATAAAATAAAAATAAGTGGCGACTCCAAATCTTTTCTAAAAATCATATTTTTCACCAAATAAAAAAAAAACGAGTCACGCCATCAAGTGGGAGCACATCGTGCAAAATATGGGGTCCACATGAAATGTATTTGTCTAGTGAAGAAAATAAAAAATAAAAAAATTATGGTTTTATGCATAAGAGAAACAATAGTCATTCTAGACTATGTCCATAATTTTTTTGGTATTAATTAGATCATTATTTGAGCTTTAAGTT
The DNA here is from genome assembly GCA_022058775.1 of Vitis hybrid cultivar. NCBI lineage: Eukaryota > Viridiplantae > Streptophyta > Magnoliopsida > Vitales > Vitaceae > Vitis > Vitis hybrid cultivar. The sequence continues at coordinate 24,388 of JAJJMF010029565.1, forward strand.
TTTTTAAAAATTATTAAACTCATTAATGAATCCAACACATTAAATTTTACTTAATTTGGAGTTTATTTTCCTAGTGAAAATTTTGTGCAAATATAATTATATATTGAGGAGAAACTAGAAAAGATATTCAAAATGAATTTTGGTCTATGAGTTTCTAATGTTATTAAGTTCTATGACTTTTAGCACTAATTAAATCAATTTTTTAGTTTTAAATTATATTTAAAAAAATATATATTTTATGTATTGAATATAGTTCGATTTAGAATTTAGTTGATTAATGAATTTTTTTATTAAGTCAAAGAAAATTCATAAGAACATGCGTAATTTAAGGGATATCATATTTAAAGATTTTTTAGTATTGGATTGTAGGGAGAGAAAAACAATGATATCATGTTCAATTTTATTTACATTTTATAGATTTTTTTTAATTCTTTATGTTTTCCATTTATTTTTAAAAATTAGTGAAAATGATTTCTACTTGTTCTCTAAAAATTATTCTTTATTTTACTTTTTTTTTTTTATATTATAAGTAGAGAACAATGACCAAACAGTCTTATGATTTTTTAAAAATAATTTGGGAAACTTGTGTTTTGGGTTGGTAATATGAAAAATATAGGAAATTGGAAACCCAACTTTTGATTTTTCAATATAACTATTCTAATCCCAAAAGCAATTTGAGTTTCATGCACTTTGAGCCTAGTTGTTATTTTATACCCAAATTGTCCTCCCCCTTCCTCTAGCTCATTTTCCACATCAGATTAAAACAAAAAAACAAAAAACTAAAATACAACCTACATTTTTCTCTTTGCCCTAATCGACACTAAGATTGAATAGAAAACTTCATCTTCTATTTGTTTCTCTCCCTTTTGAAACCCTAATACCTTCCTCGTGTTGATCTGAATGTGAAAAAACCCAAATCTCATAAAAAAAAAAAATAAAAAAAAAAAGACGAACCTCTTATTTTACCAAATATTCCTAAAATCCCAAGAATATGGTGAAACCTAACCCTAACCTCTTCTTATCAGAAGTGGACAACACAGATCGGAGGGCATGGGATACCCATCATTATCGACTTTTTTACATGTGTTTTAGTCGCACTACACTTTCCAAGCTCTTTCATTTCCATATTCTCCATCCTCTCTATCTTAGAATTGTGATGGAGTAGTAGCATCGCAAACATTTTCAATTTAATCATTCTTGTTGAAGGACATCTGACTCTGCCTTTTTTGTTTTTTATTTTTCTTTGTTTGTCCACAAGTATGATTTTGTTGTCTTTTGTCTTTTACCACTATCAACAATGTTCATGTCCAAATCAGGGGTTCCCATTTGGGTTTTTAGTTTTCTTCAAGCTATTTGTGCTGTTTTCTTTTAAGTTTTTTTTTGGGTGGGGGGGAGGGGTTTGTATGTTTATTTTTCCTCCATTGTTGTGGAAATCACAATATTGAGGTTCAGAATTAGGGTTTTGGTATTAGGATTTGGATTTCAAAATCATGAGATTTTGGTGTTTGATTAAGGTTAGGTTTTCTGTGTTCATGTCTATTTTAGCACATATATGTATGTATGTTTTAGAGAATGTCGTCTTTTTATGTATTTTTCTATATATTTTTGTTAAGAAATTATTTTTCATATTGTTATTTCTATCCAAATTTAAGGAAAATAAATTTTCAATTTTACAGCTTTTTCTGTATATTTTTGTTAAGAAATTCTTTTTTTTTTTTTTTATTGCGATTCCTATCAAAATTTAAGGAAAATAAATTTCCAATTTTACAGTTTTTATGAATAAATACTTGAATTTGGTCAAGTTGAGTGGAAAATTTTCATTCTAAATATTTCTACTGGAAAAGAAAGTTCTAAGATTTAGAGTTTTTTATTTGCTTTTATTTTCCCACCTTTTCTTGGCAATCAGAATGAGGGTGGAGGCTAGAGTTAGAAGGAATTTTCATTATTATCAGAATAATTCTGCAATTTCTTGTTCACATGGAGTCTATCTATACCATTTTCATTATATCAAAGATTTTTAAGTTGCCCACATAGCTGGTATATAATTTATATATTTTTTTATAATCAAATGGTTAGAATTTAGTAGCTCTTAAAAAAGTTATGTTTATTGGCTGATCTTCAACTTGTGTTTTTCATTTTTATTTTTTGTTGGGTCTTTCTATGTTCTCACATGTTGAGCCCTTTTCTCTTCTACTTTACCTAGTAAAGGTGAAGGCACCTTGAGCACTTGGAGATGGGTGCTTTCACTACTCATTAGTCATTTCCATAAATATAACAATAACCTAATGCATGTGGTTTAGAATCAGATGTTTAACTTTTGCATTTGTGAAATGATTAGCAAAGCAAACACATTCGGCTCTTATGATTGCTACCTGTGAGTCTATTTAGTTAAATAATTACGAAGATGAAGCTTAAGCCTCACAAGACATAGTCCTATTGTTTCACTAGATGAGAAAACCTTCCTTGCTCTATGCAAACCATTTCCTTCACTTTATCATTATGTTGTTTAGGTATTGGAGTGGCCATTTGTCTACTAGCTAGATTCTTCTAGACCTTGAATTTTAAGATCATAGATTTAGCTAATAAAAAGAGTCTGCCTTTGGATATGTCATCCATGAATTGATAGACGTATGTCTTTCATACAAGGAAATGGATGTGTGTGCATATATATTTAGTGATATATTTACAGTCACAATAAATCTTAGGTATATATATTGAGAACTTTTTAACTTCTATTGAATTTTTTATATGGTTGCTTTCATTTCATATTAACAATGAGAAAATTTATGCTTCATGATGCTGGTACTCTTCCTGGTATATATGTCCAAGAGTCAAACCTATGACTTCCAAATCTTACGAAAAAGTACACGTTAAGTTATCAAAGTTCATCTATTTTTTCTATTATTCTCTTAGCATGTTATAATTGTTGCTCCAGTTTGCTTTAAAGACTTACATCCTCTTGCATTTTGTTAATTATTTATAATCTTGTTTTGTAAAATTCAATGATATATGATGTCTGGCACATTTGAGAATATGTGATCAATATCATTGGCCACTAGGATCATCTCTTTTAAGGTTTAGTTTTTGGCCTCTCCAAGCTTGTTTTCTAATGGTTCATTTTTCTTAGCTCTTTTTTGAAACCTTGAACTCACTCTTTTTTTTTTGTTTGTTTTTTTTCCAGCTAGTTTCATTTGGAAATCTACATCCCCACCTAAAGGAAAAGCCTTTTGTATGGTCGGTGGCAAATAAGCAACACCAACAAGAAGCTATAAGTGAGCAGGCCTTATAAAGTTTTATGTTCAAATTGTGTTTTATGTGCTTGTGGCATGGTGAATCAATTGGTTATAACTTTCTTGACTGCCTATTTTCTTTAGGGCTTTGGTAGAATTTGTTTGCATAGCTGTGATTGGGTAGGCTTCTCAGAATTTTGACAAATAGGATGGCTATCTCTTTTAAGGAGTTTGGGAGACTCCCTAGAGGTATAATTCTTTGGTAATTGGTGAGTCTCACTTTGATTTGGATAATTTGGAA
>JAJJMF010029569.1:4169-14533 GCA_022058775.1 Vitis hybrid cultivar
TACAATATAACAAAAATATCTTATTTATTTATATTTTAGCATAATTCCATTTGTTCCTACCCATGATTCATTTCCTTTTATACACGTCCGATATTTTAACAATTTTTTATTTTTAATTATATTAATATGAAATACAAAATAATAAAAATATCTATTAATTTGAAAAACTTAAGCACAAAAAGGTCCATTTTGTGTCTTTTTTTAAAAAGTCACTAAAAAACTACAAAAAAAAAAATTAAAATCATTTAAGTTAAAGAAGAAATTAATATAGATAAAGAGAGTTATTTTTCTATTTTTTATGACATATTATAAATGTTGAGTATAAAATAATCAAAATATTTAATTTTTTTAAATAGAAAAAATAATATATTGATTTTTTTTATTTTTAAATATTTAATAAAAATAAAATATTAAAAAAAAACAAATAACTTAATACTTAACACTATTAAGCGTTATTTAGTTTTAAATTCTTGTAAACCCTCGTTTTGGTCTATAAGTAAATGACATTTTGGGGAGCATCCTTTACCACCTTTTTTTGCTTTTGGCAATACGTGCATGAGAAGGTGGATGTGTAGGGATCTTTTTTGGAGGCAATCAGCGACTGACGTGTGGCATGGAAATCTTCTAGCTGTTATGGAGGAGCGTCTTTTGTAGCCTAAGGAGCAAGAGATGCAGGGGGGCGTATTGGGTTGGCAAGGTGAGATATTTTTTTTAGGAGTCTCTTGGAGAGCAAGTTTGAGAGGCTGGAGGTGAGATATTTGAGAGATTTTCTTTAGCTTGGGAGCAAGCTGAAAAATAAATAAATAAATAAATAATGGGGAGAGTGGTAGAGACATTTGTGAGATGAGAGAGCTGTTGTCTAAGGGAGGGTATTCTGTTGAGGGTTGTTGGAGATATTTGGTTTCTAGGAGAGCAAGAGGGCTTAGGGAGAAAGTTTTGAGAGCTAGAGGAGCAGAAGCTTAACCATCTTCACTTGAGGAGCTCGGGTATGGTCACTGCAATCTTCTTATTTCTCATTTTTTACTATTTTGCTTAGTTTGCTGTTGAATTTTCAGCATTAAGCTGTTGATTGGGAGTGGGTATAGGAGGTCACATGCTTGTTCTGACTGATCTCTAAGTTGCTTTGATGGTGCTCTAATGTGTTCATTTTTTTTACTTGGTTTTGTTGGGGTTGGTTTGGCTTTGTTCTTTATTGATATTTACAGTCGTGATAGCCATTTATGTTTGAAATATCTCGTGTCTATCCCACTCAGTTTTTTTCCAAGTTCATTGATCTCCCATGAGATGGGGCTTGGACTAATTCTTTTAGTTATATTTATTCTAATACTGTCTCTATTTCCCCCTCCCTTTTATTTTCCTCTGTTTTTGGCTTGCAATGGGAGATGGACTTTTTTTTTCTAGAGAGGATTTTGTGATGTTTTAAGGTGTTGTTGAGTTTGACATCGAATGGTTGAGTTTATTCCCATTTAGTAAAGTTCTCTCGACTGGTGAAGGGTGTTTTAATTCTAAAGAATGTGTCTCTCTTCATTGGATTATGCTCACTAAACAGAGGAAGGGTAATGAGGTTCTGTCTATAGTCGATGCCTATGACAAGAATGCAGTGAGAGCCTGTTTTAGACTTGTTTTTGCTCCAATTGATGAAATGTTTTCAGACGATGCTCCACTGTTACCCTTTGGTTATCGGATCATCCCACCGAATTCAAAATCAAGTGGCATACATGATGCATTAACTGGTCATTGGACTTTGGGTTTCACATTCAGCCTTGATGTGGACCCAACAACAAATCAAGTTGTAGGGAATTCATCATCATGCTATAATACACCATTAGGCTCCACTATTGCCTTCCAGTTTTCATTTGAGAATCATTTACGGGATTATATGGCAGTAATGGCTCAGTGCAGAGGTTCACCATGCCTTTATCTCCACTATCAAATCCATTCCATGTCACCACCACCTTCCAGCACCCATCAATCCATTTCTCCCACTTTCTATTTCATTAATGGCACCTTCATCTTTCATATTCCACCACTCATTCCACCCTTTCCCCATCCTACACCATGCATATCTTCATTTTTCACTACCCACTGAACCCATTTCTCACTAACCTCCTCATACCCGTCTCCACATGTACCCATCCTTCATGCCCCTCATGCATATCACCTTTCTTTTTAACACCACGTGCCCTTCATACCTACATTCCAATACCCATTAAACCCATCCTTCTGTTGAGATATTAGGAATGCTTTCTTCATATTATTCTTTCCTTATATCATTTAGTGTTGAGATATTAGGAATGTTTAGATATTAGGAAAGTTGAGATATTATGAATATTGAAATATTAGGAATATTGAGATATTAGGAAAGTTGAGATATTAGGATATTAGTTGTTATTTCCTTATATCATTCTTTCCTTGTATCATTCTTTCCCATTCTCAGAATGGTGATTACCCTCTATATATACTCTGTACATGAACGAATGAAAGGATGATTGAATAAACTACCATTTATCAATTTGAAGATGGTATCAGATCCATGGAACTAAAATCCTGGATATTTTGTCGCTATGGTAGTCCGACAGCGATCAACCATCCTAAGACAAGCCCTAATATTGATAAGTCAACCTTCAAATGCACTCACTGCAATAAGACTGGTCCCACCAGTCTGGATATCCCACAATTTCAAAGCAACAACTCTTGGTATGATCAGGAAAACAATGAGGAACCGAGGGTTTGAACCATGGATTAGATCATGTTTAGGCTATCAACACTTTGTTATTAATGATAATAATCGTGATCAACGGAAGAAGGATTCCAAGAAAACCTTGACTGCAACTGTTGCCGAAATAAAAACAGAGGCTAATGTTGCTGAGAAAGCCTCTGCATCGGTAGCCGCTACTGATCATGGTGGTAAGTTTTTAAATACTTTTACACCTGTTATTGATAGTGCATGGATAATTGATTCTGGTGCTACAGATCATATGACTTTTGATTCTAGACAGGTTTCACCCCTTAGACCTTCTTCACAAAAAATTGTTTCCACAGCCAATGGTAACACAACCCCAGTCATTGGGGAAGGATCCTTAACTCTTACTGATACTTTGAATTTGGATTCTGTTTTAGTTGTTCCATATTTAGATTACAACCTTTTGTCAGTTTCTCAAATCACTGCAGCCTTATCTTGTATTGTCATTTTTTGGCCTGAATTTTGTGTGATTAAAGATATCCAAACAAGACAGACGATTAGTTGTGGTATTATGCGGGGAAAACTCTATTACTTGGACTTGCAGTCAAAGGATTCAAATAAGTTGCAACAAGCCTTGATGGCAGATGGATCTGAGGGGGAGAAGAAAAAGTCTGAAATTTGGTTGTGACATCGATGTCTGGGACATGCTTCCTTTGGTTATTTAAAAAAAATGTTTCTTAGTTTGTTTGCAAAGAGTGATATTTTTGGTTGCCATTGTGATATTTGTGAATTGGCTAAAAGCCATCGTGCTTCGTTTCCGTTAATTTTGAATAAAAGTCCGTTTCTTTTTATGGTTATACATTCTGATGTTTGGGGCCCATCCAAAGTCCCAACTTTGAGTGGCTCACGTTGGTTTGATACTTTTATTGATGATTGTACCAGAATGACATGATTATGCTTGATGAAGACCAAAGATGAAGTGAACTTGTTGTTTCAAAAATTTGATAAAATGATTGAAACTCAGTACAATGCAAAGGTTCGGGTTCTGCGTAGTGATAATGGTGGAGAATATCAAAGTTCTGATCTTCAAAAGTATTTGGAAGGACATGACATCATTCATCAAACTACTTGTTCCAATACACCCCAACAAAATGGAGTCGCTGAACGAAAAAATCGGCACTTGTTAGAGGTTGTTAGCTTCCTTGATAGCAGCAAAAACACCGATATCTTATTGGGGAGAAGCAATCACATCTGCCGCATACTTGATCAATCGGGTACCTTCTAGCTCAATTAACTTTCAAACACCTCTCCAAACTCTTACTAATGTTGTAGTTGCCCCAACTGTCCCAAATCTACCTCCTCGTGTTTTTGGTTGCGTGGCATTTGTGCATCTACACAAGCACCAACGCACCAAGTTAACTTCCCATGCATTGCAATGTGTGTTTGTTGGATATGCATTGCACAAAAAGGGATATCGATGTTACCATCCTCCAACTCGACAAATGTATATTACAATGGATGTGGTGTTTCATGAAGATTCGATGTATTTTTCATCTGAGTCTGAACTTCAGGGGGAGTACCATAAGGAAATTCAGACTCTCGATTATGATTATCATATCTCTGAGGAAGATGAATCTAAACAATCTGAACTAGTGAACCAAGAAGCGGGTGAGTTGGATATGAGTGGTCAACAATTTGGGTCCGAAGATGTCTTCATTGAAATACCAAACCAATTGTCGTCTGTTGAGGGTGTTCTTAATTTGGAACCTGATCCATTCATGAAACGGTTACCACACCGTCATAATAGAGGAATTCCTAAACCCACATATGAACCTGAATTGTCTACCAAAGTCAAATATCCCATGAGCAACTATGTGTCTAACCATCGTTTGTCTGAATCAAATAAGTCATTTGTAAATCAATTATCTACTGTAGCTATTCCTAACAGTGTGCAGGAAGCCTTAGCTGATCCAAGGTGGAAAGCAGCCATGAATGAAGAGATGAAATCATTGTAGAAGAATGAAACATGGGAACTCGTAGAATGTCCACCAGGAAAGAAGCCAGTTGGGTGTCGTTGGATCTATACTGTGAAGTACAAGGCAGATGGTAGTATTGAACGATTTAAAGCAAGACTGGTAGCAAAAGGGTACACTCAAACTTATGGAATTGACTACACAGAGACATTTGCACCTGTAGCTAAGATCAACACAGTTCGAGTATTACTGTCTTTAGCTGCAAACCTAGATTGATCATTACAACAATTCGATGTGAAAAATGTCTTTCTGCATGGCGAGTTATCTGAAGAAGTATACATGGATCTTCCACCAGGATGCATGGTGCCAGAAAAGCAATGTCAGAAGGTGTGCAAATTGAAGAAGTCATTGTATGGGTTAAAGCAATCCCCGAGAGCATGGTTTGGAAGGTTCACAAAGTCAATGAGAGCTTTTGGCTATCGTCAAAGTAATTCAGATCACACTTTGTTCCTGAAAAAGCAACATGGTAAGATTACGACACTCATCGTATATGTGGATGACATGGTAGTTACAGGAAATGATCCTGAAGAAAGAAAAGCTCTACAAAATTATCTATCTAGAGAATTCGAAATGAAAAATCTAGGTCCTCTGAAATACTTTCTTGGGATTGAAGTTTCTCGATCAAGTGAAGGAATTTTTCTGTCTCAAAGAAAGTATGCCTTAGATCTTTTACAGGAGACTGGAATGTCGGGATGTCAACCTGTTAATACACCAATAGAAGAAGGTTTGAAATTGTGTGTTGAGCCTAATCAAGTATCAACCGATAAGGGAATATACCAGAGACTTGTGGGGAGATTAATGTACTTAGCTCATACAAGACCAGATCTTGCTTATGCATTGAGTGTAGTGAGTCAATACATGCATAATCCTGGAGAGCAACATATGAATGCAGTCATACGTATTTTGAGGTATTTGAAGAATGCTCCTAGGAAGGGAATTTTGTTCTTTAAAAATGTTGATCATCAGAGTATAGAAATATATACTGATGCTGATTGGGCCGGTGTGGTGGATGATAGGCGATCTACATCTGGTTACTTTACCTTTGTAGGTGGTAATCTTGTGACATGGAAAAGTAAGAAGCAGAATGTCGTTGCTCGTTCAAGTGCAGAAGCGGAATTTAGAGGTATGACTCTAGGACTTTGTGAGGCATTATGGCTAAGACTCCTCTTACAGGATTTAGGTTACCTATCTAGGCAACCAATCCGATTGTTTTGTGATAATAAAGCCGTATGTGACATTGCTCATAATCCAGTACAACATGATCGTACAAAGCATGTCGAGGTGGATAGATTCTTCATTAAGGAAAAGTTGGATGATAAGATTGTGGAATTGCCTAAGATTCGATCAGAAGATCAATTGGCCGATATCCTTACCAAAGCTGTCTCAAGTCAAGTGTTCTCAAAATTTTTAGACAAGTTGGGTATGTATGACATCTATGCACCAACTTGAGGGGGAGTGTTGAGATATTAGGAATGTTTTCCTCATATCATTTTTTCCTTATATCATTTAGTGTTGAGATATTAGGAATGTTTAGATATTAGGAAAGTTGAGATATTATGAATATTGAAATATTAGGAATATTGAGATATTAGGAAAGTTGAGATATTAGGATATTAGTTGTTATTTCTTTATATCATTCTTTCCTTGTATCATTCTTTCCCATTCTCAGAATGGTGATTACCCTCTATATATACTCTGTACATGAACGAATGAAAGGATGAATGAATAAACTACCATTTATCAATTTGAAGACCTTCATCCTTCCAACTCACCATACCCATATTCTCATTACCCTCCATCCTTTATTCCACCATACCCATCCTCTCATCCTTCCCCACCCTTTATACCGATCCATCTAACTCGCTTTCAGTTCGTTTCCACTATTTCCCACGTGCATGAAGCCCATGTAGGTGGCCACCTCCGCTTCATCCAATTTCTAATCCTCATACTCGAATCTCTTTCTTTGTCTTCCATGGTTTTCAAAACCCTACTCGCATAGTCTCTCTCTCTTTCTCTTTACATCATCCATGGCCGAAATAGCACAGTACTCATTTGGTATAGATGTTGCTAACAAGTGTAAGTATGAAGAGCCTGAAGAAGCATAGTAAGTTACTATTTGGATATTCATGCCATCTGATCAAATTGGTTGTGTTACTAGTTCAAAGAGGGCGCATCGTAAGGCTGGGGAGTCCAGTATTGGAGGCCATGATCAATCTGAAGGAGTTAGAGCATTGTATAATTGAAGGATGGCTTCGACAGAGCCATTAAATTCTTTGAAGAGATCAGATTCCTCATTTACAAGTGAAGAAATTCCTCTTGATGTTAAGTGGGACGTTGATGAAGATGAAGTGGTCCACTCTCCTCACCTCATCAATCTTTGTTACATGTATGTGAAGCAGAAAACATCTTCTGTCTGGATGAAGTTGCAAGCTATCCAAGAGTCTCTTTCCTCATAGAAAAGTTTCAATTAAAGCTTTGGTACTTGCTATTGATCGCTTCTAATTTCCCATGCAAGCTTGTACGTTCAATAAGCACTTTGAGAAATATGGAGAAATAACAAACTCGGTGATTATGAAAGATCGGTATACTGGCCAACCTAGGGGATTTGGGTTTGTCACCTATGCTGATCCTTCAGTTATTGAAAATGTCATTAAAGGTGCACATGTTATTAACGGAAAACACATTGAGATTAAAAGAACCATTCCAAAAGGCTCTGGTCAATCGAAGGATTTCAAAACAAAGAAGATATTTGTTGGCGGATTACAATCTATAGTCACTGAAAATGAGTTCAAGGATTTCTTCTCCAAGCATGGGAAGGTGGAGGAACATCATATTATACGCGACCATGAAACCAATTGTTCGCGAGGCTTTGGATTCATAATATTTGAAAGTAAAGAGGTAGTAGATGAAATATTGTCGGAGGGGAATATGATTGATATGGCCGACACTCAGGTGGAGATCAAGAAAGTTAAACCAATGAAAGCCTCAAAACCACCACATGGTTGTGCATTTGGTAACAACTCTAGGGTTCATTCTTTCAGTAATGGCTTTGGTGGATTTGGAAGCCCATACGGGAGTTACGACAGTGGGTTTGGAGCTGCTCCATATAGGGCAGCTGGAGGTTTGGGTAGTAGGCTTGGTAGAAATGATGGATACCCAGCTTGTCGCTCATGTAAGGGAGGTTTTTGATATTGCTTGGGGCGGCGTCGGAGTTTTCACCTCTGTTTCTATTGATGGCTTGGTTATGGTCTTTGATTTGCACAAATAAGGAGCCTTCGACGATTATCTATGAGAGCTCTGAGCCCGACACTCCTCTTATTCGGCTCGGTTGGAACAAACAGGATTCTAAGTACATGGCTACTATCATCATGGACAGCGCCAAGGTCGTGGTGCTCAACATCCGCTTCTCTACTTTCCCAATAGTGGAATTATAGAGGTATCAAGCCAGTGTCAATGCTATTGCGCGGGTGCCTCATAGTTCTTGCCATATTTGCACTGCCGGCGGTGATTCACAGGCTCTAATATGGGATTTGTCATCCATGTGCCAACCTGTGGAAGGGGAGTTGGATCCGATTCTGGCATACACTGCGAGGGGCAGAAATCAAGCAGTTGCAGTGGTTCTCCTCTCAGCCTGATTAGGTTGCAATTGCCTTCTCGACTAAGCTTTGGATGCTGAAGGTTTAAGCTCCTGGAAATGCAATTGGTGGTGGGTGGCAACGGGCACGAAAATGGTCCTAAAGAGAAGTTTATGTTCTACGTGGTGAGGTCCTTGTTGATGGTGAGACAACCTCCATTTGTCGCCTTGATGAGTCAATCTACTATTCATCCCAAATAGTTTATGGATCAAAAGCCTATGAGACTAGCTACGGTGCATCATCTTGAAATTGCCCTAAAAGGCCCAGGCCCTCTTCTGCATGGTTTGCATGGCATCTTTAGGGCCACGTGTCATTTTCATTTTCATCAGCTTTGATTTTAAAATAATCTTCCAAACCATCATCCTGGTTTTTTTGAAAATAATTTTCCAAATCCTTTTCTTCAAACATTCTTCCAGATTTTAGTTTTTCTACTCTTCAACTTTTTCATCCTTAGAATATTTTATTTTTATTTATTTTTTATTTTTATTTTTATTTTTATTTTTATTTTTTTTAGGTTCCAAAAACCTATTTCCCAATAAAATTTGCCACCATTTTCTTCCCGGCAAGCCTCATTTTCTTCCTGGCAAGCCTCATTTTCACATCTTCCATGATTTTTTAAAATGTTTTAAAATAAGCGTGAATTTGATCCCGTAATTCCGAATAATGGAGTTATTGGAATTGATTCATGCAAAATAAAATAGGCTTTGGTGGGGGCTCAACATTAAAGAAGTTTTATTTAAAATAAAAATGAACTTGATTGAAGTGTCAGGTATCTCATTGATGATTTCATATTCGATTTAGTGATATGTGAGCCATATTTTATATTCATTAATTGTGCACTAACTCCATTTCTTGATAGCGCATTATGGCTCGATGCTAAGGTACGGACCTGCTTTCATTCTAGCCATTCTTTATTAAGTGTTTTGATTCTCGCATGTGTATGATCGTTCTGGGTATCCATTGATTTCCTTATCAATTGACATGATTGCTTCATTCTATTAGTAGAGACTCATCTTTAGGGACTTAAAGGGGTGTTATGGTTTTTACTGTACCTTCCCGATAAGTAACCTGACCCCCGAGCCCTGATCTAGTTTTTTTTTCGCAGATTACATTTTCCAAAATAAGGAGTCACACTTAGGGTTTTCTTTCTTATTTTGTTTACCATTTAAAAATAAAACAAAAATAAGTGGCGACTCCAAGTCTTTTTCTTAATCAATAAATCATTTTCAAATAAAAAGCGAGTTCGCCATCGAGTGGAAACGCATAAGTAGAAATACGGGGTCCACAATTCTATTTATAATTGGTAAAACTTATTAATATTTATTATTTAATAGTTTAAGTTGACTTTAAAAATTTATTACTTAATTTTTACTTTAAGTATTAAGATTATTTAATAAAATTAACTTAAAATTTATTTCAAATCATTAAATTAACATATTAATTCTCATAAATTATAATTAGGAAAAATGGGTCAAGGAACAATGGAGATCGTAAAGTAACAAAAGAGATTGTGGAGATAATTAGGGTAAATGGAGATATAAACTTAAAAATAAGTTAATTATTTTACTTATTACTTAAAGTTGTTTTTACTTTAAGTCATATCATTAAATTATTTTACCAAACATATTTAATTTACTCAATAACTTAAATTAAGTTATCAAGTTACTTTAAGTTATTAAGTTAATTTACCAAATACCCTTTAAATCTACAAAATTATATTACTAAAACCAAACTTTTGTCATTTCACAACCACTACTTTGACAAAGTTTCTTTAATCCTTTAATAACCACTCCCAAATGACATGGGACAAGGTTAGGTATTGAAAATTCAAATATTTGTAATCAAATGTGAGGAAGATTGGTAAAACTAACCTCTTACAATTAATAATAACAAAATTAAACACCAAATTGAATGAAAATGGCAATGGGACGTGATCATTTCCTATGGGGGTTTACAAGAACAAGACATAAGATGAGAAAGCCTAAAATCTATTTATATTCCCATACAATTTGG